>UNPR01000341.1:0-31968 GCA_900536425.1 Hymenoscyphus linearis | reverse complement strand
TTGGGGAAGCTCTATCTAAAACAACATTTAAAACAACATTTACTAAGCGAGTCAACAAACCCACACGTGACCACATTCCCTCCACAAACCTATACGTAACCACATTCAATCGATAACCCAAATCCACCAAACGTGACTACATTCACCTAAGCTTCGTACCCTCACACTTATCGACACGAACAAAATCCGGTATTAAGCTAACGAGTCGGTAGAACGTACTAAGAAAGTAGAGGGAACGGCTAAGGTTTAGGGGGCAGGAGTTTTATAGATCGCTTGTTATATGTTTTTATGTTTTTACTTGTTTTACTTGTTCTTTATATCTTTCGCTTGTTTTTATGTTTTTACGGCTTTTAAGGCGTTCTATAATTGTTTTGTTTTTACCTGTTTAGATACCCCGTTTCTAGCTTTCTTTGTTTGTACTTTACAAATCGCAAGCACTTAGCTACTTTTAAAAGAGCTGCCAGTGTTGCGATATGCCACTTCGCTGAAGCCGGCTTTACGCCGGCACAGGCTGGCTACATGCCGGCACAAGCACAAGCAGCTAAGCCAGGCCAAGCCTAGCGAAGCCCGGCTAAGCCTAGCTACATGCCGGGACAAGCTAGCTACGCATAAGCCTCAAACACCAGCTACATATGAGCGCATATGAGCTGACGTACCTAGGAATACGATATTCCCATCTGTTTGTAAGCGAGGAATCACGTGACGTAATTCCTAGGTATATGAGGGTCCTGTAGCCACCACTTAGCTAGAACTTCAGACGCAATACAATATCAGATTATTATACCATTCTCTTTGACTTTTGTAGTCAAACCAACACCCCCCTTACTCTATTAAATATACTATAAATCAGCGTCTTAAGGCTAAATACAGTCCTAAAGAGCCCATATAAGCTCTATACGAGTAGGCTTAACCTTATAGGGAAACCGCTTCTCGAATATAGTAATAGATAAAGCAGCCGAAGACACAACGTTATATAGAGGTTCCTAAGTGTTAGAGTTAGGATTATAACCTCTCTACTAAACTAAGTACTAGAATTCGCCCTCGACTCTTTAAGAGTCTAAAATCTTATTAACAGCCTATAAAACGTCACTGTTAACGTTAATAGTAATAGGTAGAGCTAGTAGGTTAACCTATCTAGGTAGTAGAATACCTACGGTAGGTTGTAATAGATTAATATAAAACACTAGATAGATTTCTTCTAACTCGAAGGGTAATTCTAGCTTGTACGAGTAAGAATTAACTACTTAGAGTACTTAGAATAGGCTAATAAACTTAGAGTCGAATTTTAGGATAGGGCACGTAGAAGTAAGGTTTTTCGTACTTAGTAACACTATATTACCAACTCAGTACGCTAGCGTAGGAGCTCGAGTCTCGTTAGCGAACTGTTCTATCTTATCTTAAGTAGCTAACAAATTAGTACGTAGGTGGCCTAGAATATCCTCTATTTTATAAATAAAACTAGAGCCTTGTTTCGTACTTAGTTTGACAGGCCGAGAAGCTATAGCTAGTACTAAAATAGGTAGTCTAAAGCTTATCTGAGGGTAATAGCTATAATTAGCGAAAAATAGTAATATACTAGTAGAACTATTAACTACGTTCTATATAAAGATTCCGCCATAGGTAGTAGTTCTACCTAACAATCTTATATAAACTTAACATACTAACAAATGAACTAATTAAGAGCCTTATTAACGATCTTAGTCTACCTATCCGTTTCTAGGTAATAAGTAGTAGAGAGTTAAACACTAATCTAAAGCTTAGTATAAACGGCTTTCTAAAACGTAGCTATAAATAGCGAACTACGATCGGAGACAATAGAATCTAGTAGACTATAGAGTTTCTAAAGATAAAGAAATAACCGCGCTAAGTCTTCGGCTATTATAGTACTATAATAAGGAAATAGGTGACAATCCTTTATAAGTCTATTATAAACTACTATAATAGAATTAGCGCCGTCTACTTCCTTAAGCGGCCCGACGAAGTCTATAGAGAGGTCTTTCTATCGCTAGATTAGTATAGGTAAAGGTTTTAAAGCTCCTTAGTACTTAAGCTAGGAGAGCTTGTTCCGAGCACAATTCTCGTAAGCCTTATAAAACTGTTCGATATCTGAAGAGACACGAGGCCACTAGTAAAACCGAGAGACTAGCTTAAGTAACCTATTTTTCCTAGGGTGACCGCTTTCGATAGAATTATAAGCTCTCTAAAGAAGCCATACTCGGAGTTCTATATTAGGGATATAAAGGCGGTCCTAAAAGTAAAGTCTATTATTCTTAAGTATATATTTAGATAAGGAGACTTCTTTTAAATAGGGTATATAATTATATTAATTAAGTTTAGACTTAATTCGTCTCTAAAAGAGGTCTACCTTAGTTCTAGACTCGTCTATACTATACCTATCCTTAAAGAGTCTTATAACTTTATAATCATCTGTCTTATTATTATCTAATTTAGTAGAGGATAAAAGAAGAAGATTCTAAGGCTTTAAAAGTACTTGTTTTTAGTACTATAAACGAGGATTAGTACTATCTTTAGAGAGGTCCTAAGAAAGTTAAGTAAGAGCGTCTGGCATCCGATGCTTCGCTCCCTTCTAAGGGCTAATAATAAAGTTAAATTTCGAGAGAAACTCGCTCTAGCGGACGTATCGCCGAGATAAGTCCTTTGTTGTTATAAAGTACTTTAAATTAGAGTGATCGGTTATTACTATAATAGGATAAGCTATACTATACAATTTAGACTTCTAGCTTTCGAAAGCACGAACAATAGCTAACAACTCCTTATTATAAATCTTATAATTATATTCCGCTAGGTTAAAGGTTTTAGACATAAATACTATAGGGTAAAGAACGCCGTCGTACTACTAGGGTAAGACTACGGCTATAATATAATCCGAAGTATTATATTCTAGGACGATCTCCTTCTTAGGGTCGAAATAAACTAGAATAGGTACTAAAATAAAAGCGTTCTTTAAAGTCTAAAACGCTATATTATATATTTTATTCTAATCTTACTAAACACCCTAAACAGAGAGAAGATTAAGTAGTTTAACTATCTTACTAAATCCCTTAATAAAGCGTCGGTAAAAGTTTATAAAGCTAATAAAAGCTTAAAGGTCCTTAAGTTAAGATAGAGTATACTTAACTTAATCTTAACGTCTTAAATAAAGCTTCGCAAATCGGTAGGCTTGTGTCGGTCCTTGCCACCGAAAGGGAGAGGATCTCAGTAGCGCTTCGAGGAGGAACTACTACTACTACTACCACCAGTATTACTACCCGTGTTTAACTTCTATAGGTGAAGCTAAAGAGCAGCGATATCGTTCCATAGACTCGTAATCTAAGCTTAAGTAACCGAGGAACTAGCAGCAGAGAGCTATTGATGGCCTTAGTAATTCCTAATTTAGTCTTAAAGACCTATAACTTAATTGTAAAGATTCGTAACCTGATCCTCGGTCTAATCGGTACGCCACTAAAGTTGGCCTTAAAGACCTATAACTTAATTCTAAAGACTTCTAACTTAATTCTAAAGACTCGTAACCTAATCGGTCTGATCGGTATACGACTGAAGTTAGCTTTGAAGGCCCGTAACTTAATCCTAAAGGTCTACAACTTAACTAGATTAATCGGTAAGTCCCTAGATCTGTCCCTCAAGTATACTAACCTTATTAATATAAAGTTAGTTCTAGATATCGAGATTCTAGGCCTTAGTTTATAACTGTCGAAGGGAGGTAGTAAGGTTAGCGAACACTCGAATAAACCACTCGTTATTAAAGTTATAGAGTACGACGAGGTTAGTATACTTAGAGGCTTAAGCTAACAGAGTACTAAACTCCTTATAAGTTGTATTTGAAGAGAAAGACATAGCGAGCGCGACAACTAGGTTAAGTCGAACTCGATTTAGAAGAAGGCGATTAATATATTAGGGAATCACTAGGAGCGTATAAAAGACTACTCTAGAATAAGGTTAAGATTGATCGCGAGCCTTCTAAGAAAGTCATAGAGCTAGCTATTATTTATAGTCTATAACAAAGAATCTACGCTATACCCGATTAGGCCAATTAGGGCAGCTCCATCTATAACAACATCTATAACAACATTTACTAAGCGAATCAACAAACCTACACGTGACTACATTTAATCTATAAACCTATACGTAACCACATTCAATCAATAAACCCACACGTGACCACATTCACTCGAGCCTTGAGCCCTTACAATAATCAAGTAGCTAGACCTTCTGAATCCTAATCAACTAATCTATTATTCAACCAACAACCTAGGACCTAACAGTCTTTTGTATACCAACACTGATTAGTGAGCGCGCCATAGATCAGAAGACTGTATTTCGAATAGATACTCGTAGCAATACGAGGTATGTAAATAGAAATATTAGTTTTTTGAACTAAGCACATTCACCTAGCTGCTGAAGAGTATTAAGAAGGACTGGCAAATGCCTAGTAGAGTGTAACTACGAGGTTTCTAGTAAATGCCTAGGAACTAGAAGGATCCTAAATGAGGAGACTTTGTAATAACACTAACTGCCAATTTCCTATTAGGGAACGACAACACTACGACATCGACATTATAGCTACTACAATTCAAAATGATATCGACCTTGTCAAACAATATACTACTAAATACGAACAACTAAACGCACCCATCGACGAAGAATTATAGGAAATGTTTCGAGAAGACTTCGAGGACTTTACTCTCTAACGCTTCGAAGACGTAGGACAAAACACTACTTCTAAGCTACGAAGAGCACTTATGAACGGCGGCGTATACGTGGAAACAGACTATAAAGTAATGAAGCTACTAGAAGCACTTACGACTGCTTTGACGAGTGGTCGAGAGCCGTAGTGGCTAATAGTTTTTGCGTCAAATTTCAACACGAGTCGAGGCGAAAACTGTAGATCTAAAACCGTCAAGAATATCGTAAAGGCATACAAGGATAACCTAAATTCAGTTAGAGCAATAGAAAACATTTAACAAGCAACACAAGCCGGCAATAGCGGAAACAACGGAAGTGGCAGCAGCAGTGGCAGTGGCGGCAGTAGCAGTGGTGGAAGTGTTAATGGAAATAACACCGGATATTAAGGAGATAAAGCAATAACAAAACTCCCTGAATCAGCACTTCTAATTATCGACCAAGCTGAACTTCCGATCCCCGAAGACGCCCGAACGATAGTATAGCCAGAAGCTGAACTGGAACTAAAGAGCGCTCGACCAGTAGTACAACCAGAAGCTGAACTAGAACAAATTCCGATTCCTGAAGAAAACAGCACTCGACTAGTAGTACAACCAGAAGCTAAACTGGAACTAAATAGCGCTCGACTAGCAATATAACTAGAAGCTGAACTTCCGATCCCTGAAGAACTAAATAGCGCTCGATCAACAGTACAACTAGAAGCTGAACTTCCGATCCCTGAAGAAAACAGCGCCCGATTAACAGTACAACTAGGAGCTATTACACCACAACACGAACTCGACAATTCAGCACGCGGCGTATATATCGGTGTTGTTTCTCAACCGGAAGCTACGTTCGATTTATCGTCACAAAACAAGGAAGAACTTAACAATTCAGCACAACCACCGGTATACGTTATTGTCGAAGAATCAGATGTACCAGAAGGCACTGTTTCTCAACCAGAGGCTGCCTTCGATTTATCGTACGCGGCACAGACTAAGGAGCCTAAACAGCAAGATCTTTAGCTTTAATTCCTACGAAATCGAGTCTATTATTAAGGTATATTTAATCTCTGTTTTAGCCTTTTATAAGCGGTTTAGGGATATAGGTCTATAAGCGAAGTTTACGTTAGTTAGAGTGTTACTAGTATATAAAGAAATTAAGGTAGATAATATTAAGATAGCGTTATCTTCTAGACTAGGTATATTATTCGCGGCGAGCTCTTCTTCGTAGGAATTCTATATACTAATAGACACTGATTATAATTCTAATAGTGTTAGGGATAGCCTTAAATTAGGATTAATATTGTCGTTTACTAAACGAGGTATAGGCGTCGCCGAGGGTGCTATACTACGTTTAAGTCTACGAGGTATACTAAGGAAGGTTCTATCGTTAGGGCTAGGTATATTAAAGAGAAGAGATTTATTAATTACAATTAATAGATTTAAGGGTAGAATATAGATAGATTTAAGGGTGGAATTAAGTGAGATATCTAAGAATTAACGCTAAATTCCCGAGAAATACTAACCTCCTTGTCCTCTAATAAAACTCCTACTTTTAGTTAGATTATAGGCGAATCTTTAGTTAGTTCTAGAGTGTTATTCTAACTAAATTTCTACTATTTTCACTTACTCTAACCGGCATATTTTTACCTACTAATTAGAACTACTAAAACCTACAACAACTATAACAACTAGCCTTAGGAGTACTCCTAACCACTCCTATCCAGTGCTCTAGCATAGATAAGGAGTGCCGATTAGTTAAGATTAGAGTAGGAAGGAGTACTTACTGATTTTAATAGATAGGCTAAGGATAGGAGTAAAGAGTAGATAGGACGGGAGAAGGAAGGACGGGAGATTCTAAACACTGGTTAATTTAAATGTCCGTGTAATATAGTAGAACCTATTTTAGGCGTTCCTATTTTAGGCATTCCTATTTTAGGCATTCCTATTTTAGGCATTCTTATTTTTGACATTTCTATTCTATTCTATTTATAGATATTCTAGTTATGTATATCATACTCGTGTATATTCTAATTGTATATATTCTAGTGAAAGTAAACGACCAGACGGCAAGCCTACATCAGGAAACCGCGACCGCCCGCATTAGGCGAGGTGCGTACACGGGCCCGTCGCCGCTTTCGCGGGGTATAAGAGTCCCGTTTTTCTATCGCCAGCTGCCCTTCTCCTAAAACAGCAGCTTAGGACCTAAGGCTACGTAGCGACGAAGATACGAGCTAACCGTGCTAGGGTAATAGCATAACCTTAGGTAGACGTAGTTCGGCAACTAGTACTAAAGTTAGACCATTCTAGTATAGCCGTCCGTTTAGTCTAGGTAATAATACTATTTGTTTAATATAGTAGACCAGACGCCTACTATATATATATTAATTAATTAATCAATTAATCACATATTTAGGATTGGTTGTTGTACCTAGTCGTAAGGTAGGAAATAAACCACCGTAGGATTATAAAACTCGTGAGGGTATCGAGGGGAAGAGAATATAAATTTAAATATAAAGTGTAGGTCGCTAAGTAAGCTATAATACTAAGCCCTATTAATTTCTTTTTCGTAGCGCCTCCCGAAATCTATAACGCGATCTTACGTAACTCTCGGCTATAACCCTTTGTTTTCTCTAGAGAACCCTCTTATTTTAGCTAACGATAGTATTCTAAAGATATACTACTATCTTTACTAAGGCCGTCATAATATATATAGTCCCTAATTTCTATATACGACTCGGTATAAGATATGTAGTATATACTATACCTTTTAATAAAGGGGAGAAGGTTACTTTAGATACTGTTTTATCGACTTCTTTTAATAAAATAATACTAATTATAACGTAGTAACTAGTACTAACGAAGATTACTATAAATAGGCTAAAGTATTTAGATTCCCTACTACTAGAGCGACGCTAGAGTATACGTTGTTTTCGCGCGATAGGACGTAGCGGAAGGGGACATTATACTATAATCCTTTTTAATACTCTAGTAGTTTAACATTTTATATACCTTGCTTTTGGGCTTCGAGATGTCTGTAAATTCCTTTTGAACTATACTTTTAATATATTTAGATACGTAGTTTGTAGGCTAGGCCTTAGGAAATAGTACTATCCTTAGACGACCTTAAGGCTCCTAAGCTTATTTAAACGACTAAGGACAGAATCGCTTACTTAAACCGAGAGGACCTTAGCGAGGACCTCTTATAGAGATTATATACCCTCCTCTAAGAACTTAAGTAAGAAACCATAACAATGGCGTATGGCTTACCACTGTTAAGAATCTCTACGGCCTACTAACAGCGAGAGGAGCTAAGCGGCCCGGCTACAGAAACAGTTACCCGCCCTATAACCGACGTGAAATTTTAGAAAGTATTAGGATAATTGCCTAAGCCTAACTTAGTAGAAGGCATCGTTACTATCGCTATTAATATTCTTAGCGTATAATCCCTAGAAGTGTTAAAAACTTAGCCGCGTAAGACATCTAATTACGCCTAAAATCATATAGTCTATATTATCGAGTATATTTCTAACCTATATAAGCTTATAATAGAAGAATAGGTAAACCTAATTTATTATTTATTTACTTACTAGACTAATCGTATACTAGGGGGTTTATTGCCGTATTAAGAATATTAAGAAGCCTCTTCGACTATAGGATACTCTAACCCCCCGCCTTTTTATTCCTGTCAATTTAGAGGTATAAAAACATCTTTACTACGACTTAAAACTATTACGTTAAATACCTCTCTTTATAGCCTTTCTGTCTTCTGCTTAAACGGTTCCACCTATAGTATCTATCCCTAATACTACAATAATCTATCTTCGGTTCTTAATATTTTTAACTAAATTCCTCTTATACGACGTAATACACTTCTCTAGCTCTTTTGTCTACTTACACAGCAGTGAATTAAGGATATATGGCTGCGGTATGATTCTAGGACTATACTTCCCCCTACTGCTCTTATAGTAATTTATATACCTCCTTTCCTATAATAGCTCTAAATATTATATAGGTAAGGACAACTCGGAACTAAATATATATCTTTAGTCTATATAGGAATTTAGGCTATAATTTTGAATACCTTAGTAGTACACCTTCTTATATCGTCTATAAGAGTACTGTACTTAGAGAAGAAATTCTAGCCTTTAGGATTACAACAGGGTCATTACTAAAGCTCGACGAACTAAAGCCTATTATATACTTAGCCCTCCTTTAGATATAGAAGGATTATACAGTAATAGTACACTTCTAAACGGGGTATAATCTATTATAAGTTATTACGTAGGAAGCTATTGTATAGGGATAATGATCAATTATTCTAATAGACTTCAGCGACCTCTCGGCCAATATAGACCCGACGGTCACGTGGTTTATAAACATAATCCAGTTGGCTTTCACCACCAATCGAGTACAGATAGCACACGGCGAAAGCAGACGGTTGAGAAAGTCCGTTTGTCTATAAACCAACAAGAGTACCAAGCCCTTGTAGAGTCTGGCTAGGAAAGCACGAAGATCAACGATAAACTTAAAGTTATAAGGCTCTCTGTGAGGGCTCGAGGCTCGGGTGAATGTAGTCACGTGTGGGTTCATTGATTGAATGTGGTTACGTATAGGTTTATAGATTGAATGTAGTCACGTGTAGGTTTATTGATTCGCTTAGTAAATGTTGGTATAGATGTTGTTATAGATAGAGCTGCCCTAATTGGCCTAATCGGGTATAGCGTAGATTCTTTGTTATAGACTATAAATAATAGCTAGCTCTAGGACTTTCTTAGAAGGCTCGCGATCAATCTTAACCTTATTCTAGAGTAGTCTTTTATACGCTCCGAGTGATTCCCTAATATATTCATCGCCTTCTTCCGAATTAAGTTCGACTTAACCTAGTCGTCGTACTCGCTATGTCTTTCTCTTCGAATACAACTTATAACGAGTTCGGTACTCTGTTAGCTTAAGCCTCTAAGTATACTAACCTCGTCGTACTCTATAACTTTAATAACGAGTGGTTTATTTAAGTATTCGCTGACCTTACTACCTCCCTTCGACAGTTATAAACTAACGCCTAGAATCTCGATGTCTAGAACTAACTTTACGTTAATAAGGTTAGTACACTTTAGGTATAGATCTAGGGACTTACCGATCAATCTAGTTAAGTTATAGACCTCTAGGACTAAGTTATAGGCCTTTAAAGCTAACTTTAGTCGCGTACCAATTAGACCGATTAGGTTACGTATCTTTAGAATTAAGTTATAGGTCTTTAAGACTAAATTAGGAATTACTAAGGCTATTAACAGCTCTCTACTGCTGGTTCCTCGGTTGCTTAAGCTTAGATTACGGGTCTATAGAACGATATCGCCGCTCTCTAGCTTTACCTCTAGAAGTTAAACACGGGTAGTAATACTGGTGGTGGTTCCTCGAAGCGCTACCGAGATCCTCTCCCTTTTAGTAGTAAGGACCGATACAAGCCTACCGATTTATAAAGCTTTATTTAAGACGTTGAGATTAAGTTAAGTATAAATGCTAATTAGTGGACCACTAAACCCGAGTGTATGAAGTTCGTACTCGGTTACTTAGAAGGAAACGCGCGCCGACACTTCGATCGATATCTTACTCCTAATGCCGCTTTTAAGGCAACTATAAGTTCTGTCTTATAGATCTTCGACTATTTAACATCTACTTATAGTAATAAGTTTAGCCCAGAAACAGCTATAAAGTTACTCTTAAACGAGAAATAAGGACAACGCGATACTATTAAGTTCTTACTTAAGTAGGTCGGTTTAGTATTAGAGGCTAAGGCGGAAGGATTTATTACAATATCTATTTTAAAGGCCGCCCTTTACCCCGAAGTACACTGTTAAGTTTTAAGCGGAGGTAGTTATTTAGAGAATATTTAGTTAGACGATATAATTAAGTTAGTTAAGACTACTTATAACACTTACTTAGCCGCTTTAGGACCCGGTTATACTAAGAAGGGTACTACTATTATAGTAGTCCTATAATCTACTCGGTCTATTCCCGTCGCTACTACTGCTACTAATAGTAACCCTATGTAAATCGACGCTACTAGGATTAGTACTACTAAGCCTATTTAGACTTAGAAGTTTATTAACAAAAGACAAATTCCGTGTAACTAGGATAAACGCGAGGCTCGCCGAGAGTTTTAGTTTAAGAACAATTTATACTTCTACTGTTCTAGCGATAAGTATATAAAGACCGCCTACCTAGCTTTAAAAGTAAAAGAGGATAAGAAGAAGGAGGAAGAGAAGAAGTTAAACAAGAGAAAAGCCTAGTCTCTAGTAATAGTCGCCCCCGAGGACAACGAACAAAGAAGATAAACTTAGTATTGTCGTCGCTAGAGGAAAGATAGAAAAATATAATAGAGATTCTATATAAGTTACTAGATAAAAATAAGAACCTAACTTTATCTATATACTCTCTACTTAACTCTAGTACTTCTTCTAAATGTTTTATTAATTCTAATTTTATATAAAAACAAAGACTTTTATTATACCCCCTCTCCCGACCTCGCCGATTATAAACTGTCGATAGTACCCCCTCGTCTACTAGGGATATTACTTATATTACTGTCCTAGACCTTTAAGTCTGTAAGTATGTCGACCGGGACTAACGATTCTATATTACTAAGTTAGCCTCTTACAAGGTTATTTTTAGTAAACCCTAGCTTTTAAAACATAACCTAGTAGTAGATTAGAAAGCTAATAAGATTACTTTTACGTCGACCTTTTATACTAAGTCCTATATCCTAAAATGTTTAACTAAGTTAGTTGTACCTACGCGGGACTTGTATACTTATGTCCCTCGCCGAGTTAGTACTACTATATTCTAGACTCTTATAAAGATAGACGATTCTAAAGTTTTTAGCCTCTTAATTTATAAGATTAATTAGCGTCTTAAAGTCTTAGGCTGTAAACCTAAACTTTAGGACGTTAACGCTCGTCTTTGTTTAGCTCGAATAGACGACGGCATCTTAGGCTATAAACGTACCCTAAAGTTTATAGACTAGTATTTAAACGAAAACTCTCGCCGAACCCCTTTTACCCTTGTTAAGGACGTTCCTACAGACTCTAATATATAATTTGTTAAACAACGCGCTACTTCTATATACCTCGCCGGGGTTAGTATAGACGATATTTAGAAAGCCCTTTACCTATAGAAAGTTGTCGACCTAGAACTACTTCTACTAGGCTATTTAAAGCCGTTCCTCCCTATTTTTAGCTAGACGGATACTAACTCTTTACTACCTTATTAGGACTACGATATTTATATCGAGCTTAAGGAGGGAGTAAAACCCCCTTATAGACCCCTATATAATATATCGGCTAACGAGCTTTTAGTACTCTATAAATACCTTAAAGAGCAGCTTAATAAAGGATTTATTCGTACTACTGTTTTACCTACTACTTCTCCTGTCCTGTTTGTTAAGAAGCCTAGCGGCGGCCTCCGGTTTTACGTAGATTACCGACGGCTTAACGACCTCTCTATTAAGAATCGGTACCCTATTCTACGGATTTAGGAGACTTTACAACGCTTAAGTAGAGCTAAGTACTTTATAAAACTTAATGTTATTACGGCTTTTAACCGTATCCGAGTTAAGAAGGGTAATAAGTAGCTTATAGTATTTAATACTCGTTACGGCTTATTTAAGTCTCTCGTTATACCCTTTAGGCTGACTAATACGCCCGTAGTTTTTTAGGCCCGGATTAACGAGGTTTTACGTCCCTTTCTAGGTATCTTTTATACCGCTTATCTAGATAATATTCTTATATTCTTAGACGATTTACTCTCCTATCGCTCTTATATAAAGTAGGTCCTTGCTGTCCTTTAGGAAGCCGGGTTGTAGTACGATATTAGGAAGTGCGAATTCGAAGTTACTAGTGTTAAGTTCCTTAGTATGATTATTACTATAAACGGCGTATAAATAGACCCTGAGAAAGTCTCTACTATTGTTAACTAGTCTACTCTGTCTTACCTTAAGGACCTCTAAGCTTTTATCGGCTTTACGAACTTTTACCGACACTTTCTTAAGGGATTTAGTAAGATAGTTAAACTACTTAATCTTCTCTTTGTTTAGAGTGTTTAGTAGGATTAGAATAAAATATATAATATAGCGTTTTAGACTTTAAAGGACGCTTTTATTTTAGTACCTATTCTAGTTTATTTTAACCCTAAGAAGGAGATCATCCTAGAATATAATACTTTAGATTATATTATAGCCGTAGTCTTATCCTAGTAGTACGACGGCGTTCTTTACTCTATAGTATTTATATCTAAAACCTTTAACCCGGCGGAATATAATTATAAGATTTATAATAAGGAGTTGTTAGCTATTGTTCGTGCTTTTGAAAGCTAGAAGTCTAAATTGTATAGTATAGCTTATCCTATTATAGTAATAACCGATTACTCTAATTTGAAGTACTTTATAACAACAAAGGACTTATCTCGGCGATACGTCCGCTAGAGCGAGTTTCTCTCGAAATTTAACTTTATTATTAGCCCTTAGAAAGGAGCGAAGCATCGGAAGCCAGACGCTCTTACTTAACTTTCTTAGGACCTCTCTAAAGATAGTACTAATCCTCGTTTATAGTACTAAAAACAAGTACTTTTAAAGCCTTAGAATCTTCTTCTTTTATCCTCTACTAAATTAGATAATAATAAGACAGATGATTATAAAGTTATAAGACTCTTTAAGGATAGGTATAGTATAGACGAGTCTAGAACCGAGGTAGACCCCTTTTAGAGATAAATTAAGTCTAAACTTAATTAATATAATTATACACCTTACTTAAAGGAAGTCTCCTTATCTAAATATATAATTAAGGATAATAGACTTTACTTTCGGGACTGCCTTTATATCTCTAACACAGAACTCTAAGTATGTCTTCTTTAGAGAGCTTATAATTCCGTCGAAAGCGGTCACCCTAGGAAGAATAGGTTACTTAAGCTGGTCTCTTGGTTTTACTAGTAGCCTCGCGTCTCTTTAGACATCGAACAGTTTTATAAGGCCTACGAGAATTGTACTTAGAACAAGCTCTCCTAGCTTAAGTACTAAGGAGCTTTAAAGCCTTTACCTATACTAATTTAGCGGTAGAAGGATCTCTCTATAGACTTCGTCGGGCCGCTTAAAGAAGTAGACGGCGCTAATTCTATTATAGTAGTTTGTAATAGACTTACAAAGGATTGTCACCTATTTCCTTGTTATAGCACTATAATAGCCGAAGACTTAGCGCGGTTATTTCTTTATATTTAGAAACTCTATAGTCTACTAGATTCTATTATCTCTAATCGTAGTTCGCTATTTATAGCTACGTTTTAGAAAGCCGTTTATACTCAGCTTTAGATTAGTGTTTAACTCTCTACTACTTATTACCTAGAAACGGATAGGTAGACTAAGATCGTTAATAAGGCTCTTAATTAGTTCCTTTATTAGTATATTAATTTTATATAAGATAATTAGGTAGCACTACTATCTATGGCGGAATGTTCTATATAGAACGTAGTTAATAGTTCTACTAGTATATTACTATTTTTCGCTAATTATAGCTATTACCCTCGGATAAGCTTTAGACTACCTATTTTAGTACTAGCTATAGCTTCTCGGCCTGTCAAACTAAGTACGAAACAAGGCTCTAGTTTTATTTATAAAATAGAGGATATTCTAGGCTATCTACGTACTAATTTATTAGCTACTCGAGATAAGATAGAACAGTTCGCTAACAAGACTCGAGCTCCTACGCTAGTATACCGGGTTGGCGATATAGTGTTACTAAGTACGAAAAACCTTACTTCTACGTACTAATTTATTAGCTACTCGAGATAAGATAGAACAGTTCGCTAACAAGACTCGAGCTCCTACGCTAGTATACCGGGTTGGCGATATAGTGTTACCAAGTACGAAAAACCTTACTTCTACGCGCCCTATCTTAAAATTCGACTCTAAGTTTATTAGCCTATTCTAAGTACTCTCAGTAGTTAATTTACACTTGTATAAGCTAGAATTACCCTTCGAGTTAAAAGAAATTTATCTAGTGTTTTATATTAACCTATTACGACCTGCCGTAGGTATTCTACTACCTAGACAGATTAACCTACTAGCCCTACCCGTTACTATTAACGTTGACGGTAACGTTTTATAGGCTGTTAATAAGATTTTAGACTCTTAGAGAGTCGAGGGCGAATTCTAGTACTTAGTTCGGTAGAGAGGTTACGATCCTAACTCTAACACTTAGGAACCTGTCGCGATGTAGATTATTATATAGCGCAGGCTATATGCCTGCTCAGGCTGGCTACTCGCATTACCCCTTATTTCTAGCTATAGGCTATATGCCTCGCTGAACGTATACCGCATATATGAGCTGACACGTACTACTACATGCCTTATGCTGTATAGATTAGCTGACGTATCGTAATTACGATACGTATGCGAGTGCTTGCGAGTGCAAACGAGGGAAGCCACGTGACGTGGCTTCTGATGGATATATTAAGGACTAGTAGCCAGCACTTAATTAGACAAGACGAATATAATATGATACCAACAGGATTACTTCTATTGTATTTGTCCCATTGACCTAATAGTCAAACCAACAGAACCTCTATATAACGTTGTGTCTTCGGCTACTTCGTCTATTACTATATTTAAGAAGCGGTTCCCCCGTAAGGTTAAGCCTACTCGTGTAGAGATTACACAGGCTCTTTAGGACTGTGTTTAGCCTTAAGACGCTGATTTACAGTATATTTAATAGAGTAAGGAGGGACTATATATAAGGGCTCGAGGCTCGGGTAAATGTAGTTACGTGTAGGTTTATTAATTAAATGTAGTTACGTATAGGTTTGTAGATTAAATGTAGTCACGTGTAGGTTTATTAATTCGCTTAGTAAATGTTGTTATAGATGTTGTTATAGATAGAGCTGCCCTAATTGGCCTAATCGGGTATAGCGTGGATTCTTTGTTATAGACTATAAATAATAGCTAGCTCTAGGATTTTCTTAGAAGGCTCGCGATTAATCTCAACCTTATTCTAGAGTAGTCTTTTGTACGCTTCTAGTGATTCCCTGACACTCTCTTGGTGGTATAAGAGTAGCTATAACTTTTACGCTATTAGCCATGTGAAGTAGACTCTGTGAGGTTTAGTGTCACGAATCACGTGTACCCTCTTCCTATATACCAACCTTCGAAGCGATTACTTTGGTTAGATAGTTTAAATTTCGTCACAGTTAAAACCCTTCCTAATTAAATATTGAAACTATCCCTTTAAGCTATTCGAGGTCTGGCCTCTTATGCTGCCTTTTACACTTTAGGACATAATTGTGAGATAGAATTAGACTAGCGAGATGCCAATAAACACCTTTACACCAACTCGGCCTTTGTGGATTTTAAAAGGAGACTCGAGGCGCCCCTTGCATAGATGTTTGATGCTGAGTGGAGTCATCGTAGCCTCTATAGAAAACTTATCATGCCAATCGCTTTGGTTGATTTTTTTGACAAGGGCGACGCCTTTCGAGATTTAGTTAGGATCAGATTCTGGGTAAGGAATAATTTCAAGGGGTGATAAAGTAGGGAACGTCTATGTTTGAACATAGCACTTTGTGATTAAATGTATAGGAAGATTTTAAAGGCCTCTGAATTCTTCATTTGATGTATAAAGAATGTATAGCCTATCGCATTTTGAAAAGGTAAAAAATGCGAAAGCCAAAGAAGATCGGAAGAAAACTTTGCAAGCAGAAGTTGAATGTTGAATCCTCCTCTGTATAATGAACTGTGAAAGCAAATGTTGAAATCCTTCACATCTAGGAACACATTCAAAGCATGCCCTTCCACCAACCCAAAGGCCTCCCTCAAAGCTCATACCCGTCCCCATTTACCACAGCATACCCTTCACCAACGTCAGGGCCTCAAGCTCATATCCAGCTTTCTATTCTGTCGATGGTGGGGTTGGATGGCTGCATTCGAAACATTTCTTTGGCCTGTTAGGACCGGGTGGGTTTGGCCAGGTAGCTTGTGGGTCATTGGGGCCATGTACTGAGGCAAATAAGCCCAGATCCCGCAATGACTTAAAACTTCGTCCCAGCGCTCCAGCGCCCACGTTTCGCGAGCCCAGCGCCCACATTTTTTAACCCCATACCTCTATAACAGTTTAATAAAAATAGATATTAAATATTAGACTTTATATATCAATTATTTAATCGTAAAAGTACTTAAATTAAGCCTTATATATTTTTATTTTATTAAAATATTTTTGAGGTGGTAACATCGGACAAGTTCCCCTCATGACTAAGCATATGACTAAGAATAATCATGTGACTACGAACATGTGATATTAATTTCAAAATCTGCTATATTGTCTGTAACCCGCTTAAATTTCAATTACATACGAACTTAATTTTAGATGTTATTTCCAGGCCTAGCTTGTTATTTGAAGAACAAATACCTACGTAGCGGGGTGTGAAAATATATACCAGTAAGCATTTTGTAGTGTTCGTGCTTAGTCATGTGCTTAGTCATATGCTTAGTCATGAGGGGAACTTGTCCGATGTTACCACCTCAAAAATATTTTAATAAAAAAAAAAATATATAAGGCTTAATTTAAGTACTTTTACGATTAGATAATTGATATATAAAGTCTAATATTTAATATCTATTTTTATTAAACTGTTATAGAGGTATGGGGTTAAAAAATGTGGGCGCTGGGCTCGCGAAACGTGGGCGCTGGAGCGCTGGGACGAAAACTTAAGTCATTGCGGGATCTAGGCTTAATCGCTTCAGTACCATGCGGTGTTCCGCATTGGCTGATCCGCGCATTACTGATGAGGGCGCCGCAAATCTGACATTCAACTCTTTGGTATTGACACATCTAGTGTATATCAGATGTGTTATGTTGCCAGGTCTTCTTGTAGTAGATACAGTAGATGCTAGAGGGCAACAAAGTGGGCAGGAAACGTTGTATTTGTTGGTGTAAAACAGGGTGAACCAATATACTCTCTTTGTGAAGTATGATAATCGATTAAAGGGCTAACTAAGGATGAAGTGTTCGAGGACTTAAGTACTCGAACGCTTGTATCATGTGACTATGTAAACATGTGACTTGTGAATAACATATATCCCAACACTCGTAGTACTTTTAAAAAGGTTTTAAAAACGTAGTAGAACCAAATAAAATAAGAACCTAACATAAGTAAAACGTATAACTCTAAAACATATACAAAAACTCTATCCCTTCCTTATTCCCTTGTAACCTAGGCGTTAGCTGTTACTACGATACTGTTTATGTCGATCAGAGCTTTTAAGGTATTATTTACGTTTACCTTAGTCATAGTATTAGCGGGATTAGTCTTACCCTCGATCTACGTTAAGTAGTTAATATCCTTATACTCGAAGGCGTCTCTTAGGTATATTACGTCGATCATTAGTCTCTTTTCCTTTGTCGTTCTAAGTTTAACAAGGCATTCGTAAATAGACTTAGAATCTATACAAATCTTAAGCGGTACGTGCTAACTGAGAATACGTATTAAGGTAGTCTTTATATATATCGCTATATCGTACCCCTAGCTGACTACGTACAGTTCCGAGGTAAGAACGCTCCGGGTAACTCTCTTACACTTTGTCGAGCTCTAGTGTAAAATATTAGCTTTATTATAACGGTCTATTAATATAAGAACTAATCCGAGCTAGGACGTAAAATCTATGTTGTTTATAAATGAGCCGTCTATAAAGTAGACGAGTTTAAGCGACGAGAGTTCTAGTAGTACTAATTTTATTCCTCGATCCTTGTTCTTAATCTACTATTCGATACACTTATTAAGTGTATTAATATCTTGTTTCTTAGGGGCGCTCACCTAGGCGGCGAAGGAGAGAGCGTAGGCAACTTCCGGCTAGGCGATTCCCGATATATAGGCTCCTAGCGCCCGAATTGCCTTGTATTCGGCCGGTCCCTTAGCCAACTTTAATCTGTCCTTTGTCTTCTACTTCTAGGTAAGGACTATAGAGCCATTCTAGTATAGTGTAGTAGTACTACTATTAAACTCGAGTGGCTTGTTAATAGTAAGCTTCTCTCGAGGCTTCGACTTTAGTTCTAGCTTTATAGAATTAAACTTAGCTTCTTCTCTTACTACGAATTTGTTGTTCGCTAGTATTAGTAAGTCGTTAGTTTATAGTCCGATTACGCTAAATGCTCCTATTGTTTCTAGCTCGTTCGTAAAGAATAGGCACTAGTCGAAAGTTAACAGTTCTATAGATAAGTTATTAAGGTAGAACTTAGAGTATCGAGCGTACTAGTATACTCCTACTTCGGGTATCTCGTACTATGGCTATATTACTTCGAGTATTTTATTGTCCTATTATAGTATAGGGGGGTTCCGAGGTAGTCGAGTAAAGAATCGTCTAGCTAGAGGTTCGCTAGTTCGAAGATATACCTATATAACATCTTGTAAGTATAGGTCAAAACCTAAAGTTGTAGCTAAGTTTATTATAATCCTTTAGCTAACTCTCTAAATGGTTAGCGATTCGGTCATCACAAGGCTCTTCTCTTTATCTCCCTAGGCTTAGATAACTAGTCGAGACTTCTTTCTCTCTTTCGGCGTACCTTCGTCTTTTACTATTCTAAGGAATTTAGAGTTAAAGATCCTTACGTCTGGTAGGACTTCCGATTCGTCGATTAGGTTAAATGAGTTTAGTTCCTTAAATCCGCGTATTTCTTCTAGGTCTTCTAGCGACAAGGTTGTTAATCCGAATGTAAGGAACGTTAATCGTTCCTTCCTAGGTCTTCCGCGGCCTTTTTTGGTGGGTAGTGAGGTTGTTTGTGTATTTAGCGTTCCTGTTTCCTCGTAAGGGGTGGCCAGACTTGGTGGTAGTCCTAGTTCCTAGGTCCTCTAGGATCTTAATATACGAGTAGTAGCCGGGATTAGTAGGTCGGAGGGGGTTGGTTCATCTTCTCCCGTGGCTTCATTAGGGTTACTTAAAGGGTTGTCTATAGTGTTAGGGTTGTTTTCTTCCTAGTAGTATAGTTTTACATACGTAGATCTAAAGATTGTGTCCCCTGCTAAGGGGCCGGGGATATAGACTGTTACGGTTTCTCCTTCTAGCTTAACGAGTTTATATAGTCCTTGCTAACCGTCCTTTTCGCGGAAAACTCGTACTAAGTGGTTAAGTGGGAGGTCCTTTAGGTACGACGTAATTAGACTATTCCTTATATTTAAGACAGTTTATATTTGTCGTTCTATATAAAGACGTCGAACTTCCTTTATTACGTTTCGCTAGGCGACAGCGCGAAACACTATGTCCGCGGCGGGTACGTCTTTATAAGACATCCGGGTGTAGGCGCTATATACTAGTAAAGTTAGTATAAGGCCGTCTAGTCCTACGGTATCGTTAATAGATTTAAAGGCTATCTTTAGCCGAGTTCGTCGTTTAATTATAGGCGCTTCCTTAGTAATTATTTCGAAGGCGCGGCGTACTATGTTGTGATATCTTTTAACTCGTCCTACTAAGTAATAGGCTTCTATAGGTACAAGTTTGACGTCGATATCTATTGTCTTTACTAGTAGTCGGAATTCTCTACTTACCATTTGTAAACCTTGATCTATTGTTATTATGTCCGGTAGTCCGAGGTACGTAGATACCTATTCTCTAAGGATTAATTCCTAGACTGTTTTAGCCTTAAGGTCTAGTAAGAAGTCGCTACTTTAGTAGCGTATAGCTTTATTAACAAGGTGGCCGACGTAGCTTCTATCGATATAGTAGATGTCGAAGTAAACGTTAAAGTTAAATTCGGCGTCGTCTTATATCGAGAACTTAAATCTGCCTAGTACCTTCTCGTAGAATTAGCATTCGTTATAGTATTCCGTTAGAGCTTCGATCGCCTTATAAGACACGTCTTTATAACCGGCTCTTTTAAGGATATTATATAGGCGGTCGACAGAGGGATGGCCGAATCTTTAATATAGACGGCGAAGGTCTACCTCAGAAAGTAGGTGTTCGTGGTGGTTGTCGCTTAAGGAATAGCTTAGGTTCTTTATAGTGCTCTATTAAAGGAAAGGGTGTCTGTTTAGGCGTCTTGTTAGAATTGTTTTATTATTAATAGTAATAGTGTCTGTAAGATTGTTATATAACGCTTTTAGCTTGTCTAGATCGTCGATATATATAATAAATAGTATGTTAATTCCTTTAGGTATTACCTAGAAAGTGACGTAGCCTATAGGCGAGTCTATAGTAACAGACCCGACGTTCTCGGTAGAACCTATCCCGTATCTAACCTTAGTGGTTCCGGCTGTTGATTTATCTATTTCAGTAGTAGGATAGATTAAACAATATGCCGAAAATTAGGCGTGTCCTACTAACGATACTCCTACGGCTCCTATGTCGATTAAGAGGCCGAAAAAGTATAATTCCGGGTACTAGAGTAATAATGTTTTAATGTCCCTAGATTTCGGGGAAACTAGGATTCCGGCGGTAGTTATATATAAAAAGGCCTCGTTATAGAAATGCTCTATTATTTTCTACGTATCGATGTTGTTAATACTTCCGACGCTCGACATAAATACTTCGCCTTCGCGAATGTAGTCTATTGTGTCTTCCTAATAGTAGGCTTTAGGCTACGTGCCTTAGTCTTCTTTATAGTTATCCTCTTAATCGAGGATATCGTCGAGGTCTTCTGTTACTATAAGGGTCTCTTGTTCTGGCTCGAATTCGGCTAGGAAAGTGTTATAGTAGGAGTCCGAGTTCCGGCCCGGGTGTCTATTGTTAAAGGCTTTTCTAGCTGCTGCTTGTTCCTCTAGTGTATGATCATATAAAATGTATCTAGATTGTTTATAAACGTAGCATTTCCTGTCCCTTACGTTTCTATAGTTTAAGGAATTCTAGCTCGTTCTAGTGTTGTTGTAGGATCGGAAGCGACCCCTAGATAAGCCTCGGGGTGAACCACGTGACCAGCCTCCACCGCGGTTGCTTTAGTAGAATTGTCGGTTTGTAAACCACGCGGCGGTTTCTCCTTGATCTTAATCCTGTATATATATAGAACTTGCCTAGCTGCTTGTGGCTTCCCATGCGAGTATTATACCTTATAGTTGTTCGATAAAGTCTATTAGACGTAGTAGTAGGCTTGCGCATACTAGGCGGCAGGCGGGTACCGAACGACATCCGATTACAAGGTGGTTAATATAGAAAGCGTCGTTTCGTAAGCTTTACTTAAGTCGAGGATAAATTGTTTATAATTCGCTTAGGAGGATAGAGAAGCATTTAGATAGGCTCTTTCCGAGGTTTTATAATATAACGTACGATAGTGTTGTTCTATTCTACGTAGCGAGGCTGTATAGTTAGTAGGACCTATTTTTAAAGCGTTGTAAAATCATCGTATAGGCTATATCGAACCTCTTATTTATAGCCCTGATTAAGGTGTTGTAAAACAACAAGGCGAGTCCTTTTAGCATTATAGGTAGTATAAGAGAGTAGCTACTTTGTAGTAGGTTACAACTAGTATAGACGTCTATAAACACGGCTAGGCGTTTAAGGAAGTTATCTCCTATACTACCGAACTTTATATTATCCCTATAGATTTTACCGACGTTAGAGTGTTCTTATCCGAAGGAGTAGGACTGTCTAGGCGAGATTATAGCCTTTAAGTCCTCTAGGAAAGGGGTTATGTCCTCCGGTTATAGGGGTTTTACTACGGCGGCAGGGTGTGATTCTTAGCTTATAGTGTTAGTTGTTCTTAGTCCGAATAGGCCTGTTGTACTAGAATTCTGGTAGGGGGTTCCGTAGCCGGCCGGTGTTGGCTATAGGTCGACTTCTAACTGGTATTCCGATGTTCCTTATAGCCTTGTTCCTAGGGTAGGTGTTTATAACCCTTGTTGTTAGAGTAGTCCTAGGGCGAGGTTTTAGCTAATTAAAGTTAAAGGAGCAGTAGTGAACTGTACCTGGCGTCCGATGGTTGTTACTAGTGTTATTAGTACTTGTTAAATAGGTTGTTGTTAGACAGGTTGTTAGATAGGTTGTTAGATAGGTTGTTAGACAGGTTGTTACTAGGTAAGTTGTTAGACTTAATAGATTAGAGTTTGTTCGAGGCGTAGGGTTATATTATAGTACTGTCTCTCTACTTCTTCTACTATACCTATTAACTTGTCGGATAGGAGGTTTTAGTATTATCGCTTATATTGTTTTACTTTGTCGATTGTCTATTTGTATTCCTATTCGTCCTCGAGAGTGTCTATAAGGGTTTATATTACCGACACTCTTCTTTAGATTATCTATAGTATCTAGACTCCGCGTTTCCAGAGGTATACTTATAGTTATACTACGCGCTATAGTTTTACGTTGTTAAAGCGAGCCTTAGTCTATCCTTCGAAGTCTTCTTTAAACTTGTACTAGAGTATTTCGTCTGTTAACGTAAATTCCTCGTATGATTCTATTATACGTATAATATAGCCTAACTTATTAGTGTCGTCTGCTATTAACGCTAGCCGTCTTGTCCTACTAATTTAAGGTGGTTCCTAGGGTGACTCTAGACTCTCTAAGACAGAGTCAGAGTCGGGCTCCCTTATAGTGGCGGTAGTAGCGACGGTAGCGACGGCTTTCTTTAGCGGCATGTTAGGTGTCCTTTTACGTTCGCTTAGCACGCTGTAAAAAGGAGAGAATAAGGATAAGGTAAGACAGTATTAGAGCGAAGGCTTTAAGGATCTTGTTCTACTTTATAAGAGCTGGTAGTAGACCTAGGCTTTTACGGAAGGCTCTTCGAGTAAAGGTTTTAATAAGGCGTACTAATGGTAGTAATGGTGGTAGGACAGGGGTCCGACAGGTCCGGTCGTTAAAGAGTGTAGTCTTTAGATACTACAACGTAGTAAAACCAATAATGTTGTTAAAGATTGTCTTAATCATTAGTGTAAAGGAACGATTTAAGGTAAATTCCAGGCTTGTATAGGAGTGTAGTGTATTATTCTTTTAAAGTGTTGTTATAGGTATTATAGGGCGGGTCGCTTAGTAAGGTGGTATTACAACGTAAAAAGACAGGGAAAATTTTTACTAAATCTACGTTATAGAACAACGCCGATTAATCCGTTCCTATACCTTAAAAAGTTTACAAAAAGTGTAAAAAGAATAGTCTAATTTTAAGTTCTATAGTAGAAGTGGTAGGGTAGTGTTTGTCCGTTAATATCCGTAGTGTTTTAAGGGTCTTTACTAGTCCGCTGTTCTAAGTCGATTTTAGGACTTTTATAGTACGAGTGTTTTGTCGTTTTATTATTGCTTAAGCTTAAAGGTACTTAATTAAGAGATCGAGTTCTAATTGTCTAAGACAGTAGAAATAGTAGGATACCTGCTCTAAGGTACTATTTCGGCTGGCCCTTCGTTAGCAAGATAGTAGGATACCTACTCTAAGGTACTATCTTAATAGCTCTTCGTAGTTTCCGATTTTGTCGTTACTACGGTAGTTGTCTGTTACGTAGTAGGATACCTACTCTAAGGTACTGTACAAAGGCGTACTCTTTAAAAGCTTTAAAAAGGTAACATATATAATCTCGAGATAACTGTACTTATAATAGTTTAGCCTCTTTTAATCTGTGTACACACACTAATTAGTATTAGTGTAAAACAGGGTAAACTAATATACTCTCTTTATAAAGTATGATAATCGATTAAAGGGCTAACTAAGGATAAAGTGTTCGAGGACTTAAGTACTCGAACGCTTACATCATATGACTATATAAACATATGACTTGTGAATAACATATATCCCAACAGTATTAGAATGCGGTAGACTTCTAAGTCTCTGGCTACAGGAGGGCTATTTAACATACTAGCGCTGCTAGCGCAAGGGCCATCTACCCCGCTTTCCCCGCTCGGCGGGAGCCGTTGATTTGTAATAACCGTAAGTAAATGGAAATAGTCAGGTACCTCACCTGACAACACACCCCTTTTCTATAACTATAGGTTATAAGACAACGAAAAAACCTGCTATAATAAAATTAATTAATAAGAGAGAGGGGCAAATCTACTAAGTTTAGCAACCTAAGAAACTCCTTATACTTTGTACGATCTAGTACTTTAGTTAATCTATTAGCTGCTATAAATCCTATAGGTATATACTACAGGTCTACCATTCCTAACTTAACTGTTTCGCGAACGTAGAAGTAACGGTATATAAAATACTTAGTCTTTTAGTATAATTCGGAATTCTCTAATATTAATAACGCGCCTTGGCAGTCGCCGTATAGGCGAACTTACTAAACATCTAGAGTGTTTTAACCAATTTATAAGAACAACTCGCGTATCTAGGTTAGTTCTATAACTGCCTTTATAATACTATAAAACTCGGCTTTAGTCGTACTTTAAGCTATATAACTTTGACGCTTTAATTGATATAATATAATACCGCTAGTATAGAAGAAGGTATATCTAGAAGTAGAACGACTAGTTGTCTTATAATTACCTTAGCTAGCGTTAGAATATCCCTTAAGTATAATATCTGTAGAGCTAAAAACACTACCTTCGTAAACTATAGCGAGATCGATAGTACCTTAAAGGTATTGTAGAACTCGCTTTACTACTTTTATATAAGCTTTAGAAGGGTTGTTTAAGAATCGGGACAACACTAATAGCGTAAATGCCAAATCGGGACGAGTAAGCTAGCCGGTGTATATAATTAATCCGACAATAGATTAGTATTCTTTAACGACTTTTAGATTAGTTTATATATGTTTTTTTATAGTACTATTTAGTCCTATTATAAGGTATCTATTAGAGTATTAACTGGCTTATAGTTATCTATACTAAACTTGTCTAGAACTTGCTTAATATAGGCGTCCTAGTATAAGTAAATCTTATAAGCCGAGCGATCTCGAGTAATCTGAACACCTAAGTAATAGCCTATATGTCCGAGATCTTCTATATTAAAACGCTTTTATAAGTTAAGCTTTAGCTAGTTAAGCTTTCTACCTACCTTTAATATAATAAGTATGTCGTTAACATATATATAAATAATAATGTCTTTGTTAGAATTAACGTAGATATAGTTATCGGCCGTTGTTAGTTTAAATATAAGTTCTTTAAGAGCAGCTTTAAGCTTTTGTTATCAGAGTCTTAGAGACTACTTAAGGCTATATAAGGCCATGTTAAGCTTAACAATAAACTCTTATTATAAGATTAGATTACCGGCTTTGTTAAACTATTCTAGCGGTAGCTAGCTATAAACATCTTTGTCGATATCGCTATTTAAGAAGGCGCTGATAACGTCTATTTACTTAATCTTAAGGTTGAGAACAGCTATAATAGCTACAATTGTCTTCTATAAAGTTAACTTAACTACCCCTATAAAGGTTTAGAGGTAGTCGATTTTATAGACCTAACGAAAACCTTTAATAACCTAGTAAACTTTATATTTCTTAATATTACTATTCTTATCTCGCTTAGTCTTAAAGACATATCTACTAGGTAAATAGCGTCAGGTGCTAGGTATTATATTATACTTTACAAGGGTCTATATCTTCTTACGCTTAGGTTAATCGTCCTCGGCTTTCTTTATAGCGCGCTATTTATAGGTATCGCTTCTAGTATATACTTCTTATAAAGTCTAAGGATGTGAAGGTTCGATTTCGAGTTTATAGTAAATAGATTTACACGTGTTAGTCGCTTAGGTGAATAGGGGTAAAGTGCGGGGTATAAGCGAAAGTGAATAAGGGGTATTGCTTGCAAGTGCGGGGTAAGCGAAAGTGAATAGTGCTATTGCAAGTGCGGGGTATTCTGGGTTCCGTAGCTATTTAGTTAGTTCCACCGCGAGGAGTTCTCCTTCTCTCCTTACGGACAATCTACTCATTATCCCACCCTGACAAAGGATCGTCGAAAATAATGTTAATATCTTCGATAGCGTATAGAAACAAGTTAATAACAGTAGAGCCCAAGTTATTATCAGGTTTAGGACCTAAAGTTGTAAGGGTTAAGGTTAATTTAGTAGTGTTAATACCTAAGGTATCTAAGTCTTAGCGTATCTATAGGCGGGTTCTCTGTCAGTTGGTTCTAAAGATTAGTAGGAGGATATACTTTATTCCTTAAGCCTAAAGGTGTGATGGTTCTGACCATCACGTGCCGCCTAGATTACGTGGCGTCGCTTAGCGGCCTTGGCAGCCCACACTATATACTTAAACTCGAGCTCTCTCGAGCTCTTCTCTCCTCTTTAGCTTAGAATCTTTAAATAGACAGCTTTATAACGTTAGGCTTATACTAGACGTAGTCGTGCCTTAGTACGCGGTCTATCAGTTGCGCGTGTCGTTATATTATTCTAAGCTCTCTTTCGCACTGCCTAGGAAGGCTTTACTAAATATCCCTTCCTGTCTATCTGTCGCGGTAGAAGGACCCTACGATCTTTACTTGCCTAGCCGTAGAGCTTTTTAAAGGGACTTAAGAAGATCTAGTGAGCGTAGCGCCCTAGATATACGCCTAGTCGAAGACAGACCTTCCTTGCTACGATGGCACTAAAAGCGCGTCCCGCGGGAGCGTACTAAAAGAAGTCCTTAAGATTAGGATAAGACTCTACCGATAGCGCCGACGCCGACACTTAGGATAATACGATCTACGTCGAAGATAGCTAGACCTAGTAGCTAGACTCGGACTACGATAATGTCGAAGAGGTTAACGTAGCTTAGCTTTAAGAACAGATTCGTGCCCTCTCTAAGAACTAGCGTAATACCGACAATATACTAAGCTAAATCCTCGATCGACTTACTACCTTAGGTAGTACTAACAACCCCTTAGCAGGCCTATAACCTTTACCTTATTATATCGCGTAATCTATCGAACGTAATACCCCTAATTCTACGACACTAAGCTCGAGTACTAGCTATAAGTACTTAAAGAAACAGCTAGATCCTTAACTCTTATCTAACGGCCAAGACCCTACTTTTCCTAGCTAGAAGATCTAAATTTAGGGTAAATTCTAAAGTAACGTAGACTACTTCTAAGATAAAGAAGATAAGATATTATACCTGTTTAACCGTACGACCGGAGACGCTTAGCGACACCTTTAGCTACGCTATAACAAAGACTCTTAGACCCGTTTTACCTCTTCTAGAGAGATAATTAAGTACCTTACTTCTGTCTATATAAACCTAAACTAAGTATAAGACGCTAGATATAAATATAACTATTATTATACTATAAAGATAACTTAGACGTTCGCCGAGTTCTAGACCTAATTCCTATACCTAGTAGAAGAAGTATAAATCCCTTAAGCTAGTCTCTACTTATACTTATATAATAGACTTACAACGCCTCCTTAGAGAGGAATAGCCCTAATTCTATAAACTCTTAGTATATATTAGGAGTTGTTAATAAGCTGTTTGTCGTTAGATACCGAGTTAAGACGTATTACCGTAAGAGAGGAGCGCTAGAAGCGATATAAAGGAAAGCTAACTATACTAGCTCTATAAGCTTTAGGTTTAATACCGATATCTTTCCCTACTCTACCCTCTACGCCTAGCCTTACTCCTAAGCGCGCTACTAGCGAAAAGCCCCGCCTTATCGAAGTAAGACGCCTAACACCCGCTAACAAAAACACTACCTACTATAACTATTATAAGAAGGGATACTTTACCGCCGCCTACCTAGAGCTAAAGAGGGTAGACGTTAAAGAGATTAAGAAAGAAGGAGCGCTAGAAGCGACAGACAAGGAACTCTTATACGATTCAGGAAAAGAGGAACCCTAGGCTAAGACTCCTACTTAGGGTATACTCTTAGTCTGAAAAAGATTGACTTAAGTCGATTAATAGGTGGAAAACACTTTACGGTTCTCTATATACTAGGAAACAATAGAATTATAATTAAAACCTACGCCTTAATTAACACTAGAGTAAATAGCTTTACTTTTATCGACACCGCTTATACTATCGATATAGCTAAGTTCTTTAACCTAACACCTTAAAAATTAAAACAATCTATTACAACTAAAGGATTTAACGGCAAGTTAAGTAAGTCTATTACTTATATCCTTACCCTTTAACTCTCTATAGACAACCACCGATAAAGAGACATCCCCTTCTATATCCTAGACCTTAGGAACTACAATATAATCCTAGGACTTAAGTAGATAGCTTACTTTAAAGTCTAGCTAAACCCGAGACAAGGAAGACTAATATAGCCTAACAACGACGAGTATTCTACCCCGCCTACTTTTTAGAAAGAGATTCTTATCCCTAGAAGCCACCTCGCCCCTCGTTGTACTTAGCCGGATCATTAGCGAGATATACTAGCTAGGGAACGTACTATAGAGAGGGAGGATATACGACGTTAGGATAGAAGATAAGACAAGCCCTCTTATATCCTTGCCCGCCCCGCCAGTCTACCCCCGCCGAGCGTTCTTTTAGAAGAAATAGGCTTAAGATATAAGGACTAAGACATAAGTGAGAAACCCCGGCCTTTAATAGACATCGCTTATATTAGCGCTAACGGATTCCACCTTTACCTACGACGGAAAGAGAACGAATTCTTTACTACTAGTCTATATAAGTTAGACCGAAGGATCTAAGAGAAAGAGACTCTCGAGGCTAACGACTAAGTAACGATATAGGAGATTAGGGACAAGCTACCTATATAGTATAACTCGTACGAGGATGTATTCTTAAAGGTAGCATTAGATAAACTCCTACCTTACCGACCGTACGATCACCGTATACAGCTAGAAACCCCGAATACTCTTAGTTACAGTCTACTATACTATTAGTTAGTAGATAAGCTTAAGGCTATTAAGTAGTATCTAGTTAAGAACCTAGATAAGGGATTTATCGAGTTAAGCTAAGCACCCTTTACCTCGCCTACTCTCTTTGTACAGAAGCTAAATAGTAGCCTACGCTTCTATATTAACTTTCGTAAGCTAAACGCTCTTACTCGTAAGGACCGCTACCCCTTACCGCTTATAGACAAGACCCTTGCTCGCCTAGCTAGTATAAAGATCTTTATAAAGCTCGATATCTACTAGGCTTTTTATTATATTTAGATGTACCTAGACGTAGAAGACCTTACGACTTTCTATACTAGGTATAGTTCGTATAAGTGTAAAGTACTTCCTTTTAGTCTTACAAATAGTCCTACTACGTACTAGCGATATATAAACGACGTGCTTTTCGACTACCTAGACAACTTCTATACTACCTACTTAGACGACATCCTTATTTACTCCGACAACCCTCTCGAGTATAACGAATATATATAAAAGGTCCTCTAGAGACTTCGAGATACTAGGCTATAAGCGGACATTAAGAAGTGCGAATTTAGTGTTACTCGTACAAAGTACCTCGGCTTTATAGTTAGTATAGACGGTATTAAAGTAAACCTAGACAAGGTGTCTATAATCTACGAGTAGAAAGAGCCGAGTACGGTCAAAGGAGTTTAGTCTTTCTTTAGTTTTTATAACTTCTATAGACGCTTTATCTAGGACTACGGAATAATCGCTAAGCTACTTATACACCTAACTAAAGCCTCGACGCGCTTTGTCTTTAACGACGCCTATATATAGGTCTTCTAGGAACTTAAGTAACGTCTTATCTCGTCTCCTCTCTTACGCTACTACGATCCTACGCTAGAATGTAAGCTAGAAAGAGATACTTCTAATAGAGTAGTAGCTAGTATCCTCTCTTAATTACACCCTAACGGCGAATGGCATCCTATAGGCTACTTTTTAAAGACTATAGCACCCGCCGAATACAATTATAAGATCTACGACAAGGAAATACTAGCTGTTATACGCTCCCTAGGCTACTGGCGTCTTGAACTATAAAGTACGCCTTCTCGGTTTAAGGTATATATAAATTATAAAGGACTTAAGTATTTTATAATAACTAAACAGCTTACGAGTCGCTAGGCTCGTTAGGCTAAACTACTCTCTTAATATTCCTTTATAATTATATACTAGACCGGCAAGAATAATACTTAACCTAATACTCTTACGCGAAGAGAGTAAGACGTTAGTCCTTAAGACGAGCTTAAAGTATTTATCTATACTAAGTCCTTACTATAGCTAGAACAACTTAACCTAGCGATCCTAGAGAATAATAGCCTAGAGCTGGCTCACTTAGACGAAGCGATACGAGAGCCGAGCCAATTAGTAGAGCGAATATTAATAGCCAATCGTACAACAGAATCACTCGTCGCTCTACGAAGGTAGGCAGAGGACAAACTAGGTGACTTCTAGCTAGACAACGGACTACTCCTTTTCTAAGGACGATTAGTAGTTCTTATATAAGATACCCTAGTAGCTGATCTAATCCGAGAAGCTTATAAATAGATCTCCTTAGTATACCCGGGTAAAACAAAGATAGCTCGGATCCTTAGCTAGAAGTACTATTAGAAAGGGCTCTCTAAGGACGTAGTATAATATATCTATAACTGTTACCCCTATAGGCGAGCCCACGTTCCTCGAGACCGTACGCTAGGACTCCTACACCTACTTCTAGTCTCCGACAGGCCTAGATAGTATGTTAGTATAGATTTTAAATTAATACTAAAAGACAAATATAGATACGACGCCCTATTTATAGTAGTTAATCGTCTAAGTAAGTAAAGTACATCTGTTCTTTGTTATAAGACTATAACTACTAAGGACATAGCCTAGCTATATATATTATACGTCTATCGACATCGCGGGGCGCTATAGACAATTATATCTAATCGAGGACCTTAGTTTATCTCTAATTTCTAGAATAAGTTCTGTCGGATACTAGGTATCTAACTTAAACTGTCTATAGCCTTCTACCCTTAGACGGACAGATAAACCGAAATTATAAATTAGTACCTTAATTAGCGCCTACGCCCGTTTATTAACTACTATTAGGATAACTAGTCGGAACTCCTACTTATTATAGACTACGCCCAGCTGACTCTACCTTATAAGAGTATTAGGATGTCGCTATTTAAGCTCTTAAATGCCTATCCCCCGCGTACCTCTTTTGACTAGGACACGCTAGACGCGGCTATAGTAAAGGAGAAGCTAAACTAAGAAGAAGTACAGCGGGTAGTTAAGAGGTTATAAGAAGTATAGGAAATAGCGCGTATAATTATAAGAGAAGCGTAAGACAAGAAGCGAAGGGATATCGATCTATATAGACGAGAAGTAGACTTCGACGTAGGAGATAAGGTGTGAGGGCACGAAGCTTAGGTGAATGTAGTCACGTGTGGATTTGGGTTATCGATTGAATGTGGTTACGTATAGGTTTGTGGAGGGAATGTGGTCACGTGTGGGTTTGTTGACTCGCTTAGTAAATGTTGTTTTAAATGTTGTTTTAGATAGAGCTTCCCCAA
>UNPR01000348.1:0-30628 GCA_900536425.1 Hymenoscyphus linearis | reverse complement strand
CAATCTTATCATATTTGTTTGACATCTTTGATACAAGTAACGAGTTCACTTCCAAGTGAACAACCCGATAGTCTTCTTCTTATCATAGCATACCAACCAGCGAACACCCAGCCAAGTTTAGTTAGCCAGTTTGAGTATTCGTTACACTAGCGTGGAGCTGCCCAGTGGGGCTTAGCGTGGATTCTTGTTGACTATAAATAATAGCTAGCTCTAGGACTTTCTTAGAAGGCTCGCGATCAATCTCAACCTTATTCTGGAATAGTCTTTTGTACGCTCCTAGTGATACCCTGACATTGTACCTCTTTTAACTAGGACACGCTAGACGCGGCTATAGTAAAGGAGAAGCTGAACTAAGAAGAAGTACAGCGGGTAGTCTAGAGGTTATAAGAAGTATAGGAAGTAGCGCGTATAATTATAAAAGAAGCGTAAGATAAGAAGTAGAGGGATATTAATCTATATAGACGAGAAGTAGACTTTAACGTAGGAGACAAGGTCTAGGTATCTATAAAGAACTAGAAGACAGACCGCCCTAGTTATAAGTTAGACTACTAAATAGTAGGTCTATATAAAGTAATTTAAAAAGTAGGACACTCTTATAAGGTCAAGCTACTAGTATCTATAAAAATATACTCTATATTCTTAGTAGACCGCCTATAAAAAGCCTTAGACGACCCCCTACTAGGACAAGCGAATAAGCTACTACTACTAATATAGATTATAGACGACGAACAGTAGGAAGTAGAAGAGCTAATTATAGTAAAAAAGATAAGAAAAACACTATATTATAGAGCTAAATAGGTCGGACACGACGAGGACCTAGAATAGTACCTGGCATTAGACTTTAAGTACTCGCTATATAAACTTAGAAGCTTCTACTTAAAGTATCCTATAGAGCTAGAACCCCCGCGTCGACTATAGGATTAGATTAAGGCCTAGGAGAAGGGATTAGATTTATATAAGGAATTAGACGACAATATAGAGATGCCTATAAGCTTAAGGGCAAGCTTTTTTTAAAGGGGGGGGTAATGTGATAGTTCTAACTATTACGTGCTGCTTAGATTACGTAGCGTCGCTTGGCGGCCTTAGTAGCCTATACTATATACTTAAACTCGAGCTCTCTCGAGCTCTTCTCTTCTCTTTAGCTTAGAATCCTTGAATAGACAGTTCTATAACGCTAGACTTATACTAGGCGTAGTCGTACTTTCGTACGCGGTCTATTAGTTGTACGTGTCGTTATAAAACCCTTCTTTCTACCCTAATAGCAAGTTAAATAAAAGCCTTAGCGCTATAAGCCTCGACCTCGGACCAAGCTTTAAGGAACGGAAAGCCTGTCCCTAAGTATATATTCTATAATAAACAATAGTATAAGGAAAAGGACTATATTAAGAAGTATCTATATAAAAAGGCTACGCTTAAGAAACGACTTATAGACAAGAAAAACAAGAAAAGAATACTAAAGGACAGACATCTAAAAGAGGTAACCGAGACTAGAATACTAGCTCGCTTACTATTACTTATAAATAATTATAAACTCGATTACTATCCTACTTAGATAGCGTATCTTAATCTCGACGCTAGTACTAAGGCCGCTATATAAGCTACTTTATTATACTCTCTTACGACAAAATAGATTATTAACAGTAGATACTTAAAATCTATCTACTACTAAAAGTTACTCTTTATAAATATAACCGAACTCTTATTTAGCGATATACGAGTAGTTAGAGGCATCGGCAGGGTTAAACTACCTATTCTATCGAAAGGTATAATACGCCTACTAGTTAAAACAGAAACTGGCCCTTAACTACTCATTCTTAACAATATCCTCTACTACCTAACCTTAGGTACTAACTTACTCTTGTTCTAACAACTACTGTCTAAAAGGCTATAAGTAGACCTATAACTCTCGTACGGCTTTATTAGAACCCTAGAAACTATTAACCTATACGCCTATAAACTTACGGTATAAGGTAACCTATAGTTCTTTATACTTAGAGAAAAACCCTTACCTTTCCCTCGAAACGTAAAGAATCCGTCGGTATTATTCTAACTATAAAACAAGCCTTAACCGTATTTAGATACCTTAGTTAAAGCCTAGGTAGCTTATACAAACAAACCCGGTAATATAACTTAGTATACTCAACTAGGACATATAAGCGATAAGGCTATAGAAGTACTTCGAAAGCGATCTTACGGTATAGACAAAAAGACCTATACCGAGGGCTATATATATACTGCCTACGCTAAAGGAAGGATGAAAGTAAAACCCTATATTAGGCACGTAGAACCTGGCTACTACCTAATAGAATTTATATATACCAATATAGTAGGACCCCTTAAACTAGGTATGTTTAGCTTTAAGTATTAGGTATCTTTTACTATAATAAAACAAAAGATAGTAAAGTCTACGAGATATATAATAAAAGTAACGTTGTTAAACGATTTAAAGAGTATAAGGTATAATATGAGAGACTAGAAAGACAAATCTATTATATATATAGCGACAATAGAGGGGAGTTTATTAGTAACGCCTTAAGAGACTTCTTTAGAGAAGAGGGTATTATTCTCGAGACTACTATCTCTAATAACCCTAATATAAATAGAGCTACTAAACGATTTAGACAAACACTCTAGTAGACGGTAGAAATAATAAGAAGACACTATCTTAACTTTAGACTAGACTATCTATAGCCTAAACTACTTCATACTTTTATCTATCTCTATAAAAGACGAATACACTCTACTACTAGTATCTTACCTTTTAAAGTAGTTACTAGATCATTCTCTTATATTAACTACCTACGAATAATTAGCTCTTAATATATCGTTCTTAAAAATGATCCTTAGAAAGGAAAACCTAAAGTAGATTAGACCTATTCGGGCCGCCTAATAGGCTATAAAGGAGACTATATTAAGCGGATCTAGACTAAGGATAATTAAATTACTCGAGTAAAGGACGTTTATATTAATAAAATAAAAGTCTCTCTCTAAGAAAAAGAACTAATCCTAGAAGTCCCTACCTCTAAAATAACACTAGACTAGCGACTTTAAGAAGCTAACCCTATCTGACTATTATAATATTATACCTAAGTTAAAGAAACTACTACTATAAAAGTTAGCGACCCGACAGAGGAGGAAGCTCGGATTAAGGCAATTTATAAGTAACAACTACTATAATCTTTATAAATCTCTAATAGTAAGGTACACTAGTAGAAAGAAGCTAGGAACATAAGGCCTAGAACTAATAACTCCTTAAATAAAAAGCTACGTTAATACCTAAGACTAGGATACCTTAGTCCTCCTAATCTTTATAGACTACGCTTCGAAGAACTAGGGGACAACTATCTACCTATAAGGTTAAAACTACTACTAACGCCACCTTTACTAACCCTACCTATAATAGAGCCTCTAAGACAAACCCTAGTAGTATAGAGAAGGCTAGCTACACTAGTACTAACAAGGGTACTTCGCTTACACGCTAGGTATTATCTACCGACCGTTAAAGACTCTAAGGATCTACGCGATAGCCTAAATACAATGCCCGCTAATGAAGATCTCTTAGGGCAAGTTATTAGACTGGTAGGACTAGATGACCTAGAGCCGCTCGCCCTAATCTATAAATATATCCTAGACCCTTACTTTATGGTTATACTACTTTCCTAACACAAAGAAATCGACGCTTTTAAACCTTAAAGTTATAAGTAAGCTTATAACTGTTATAAATCCGACAAGTAGACGGAAGCTAAGAACGACGAGGTAAACTTAATCGAAGAAAACGGGACCTAGAAGATTGTTAATCGACTAACTAATAGGCGAGTACTTATAGGTAAATAGGTCTATAAGCTGAAGAAGGGACAAAGGGGTAAAATTATTCGCTATAAGGCGAGGTTGTGATGGTTCTAACCATCACGTGCCGCCTAGATCACGTAGCGCCGCTTAGCGGCCTTGGCAGCCTACACCATATACTTAAACTCGAGCTCTCTCGAGCTCTTCTCTCCTCTTTAGCTTAGAATCCTTGAATAGACAGTTCTACAACGTCAGGCTTATACTAGACGTAGTCGTGCCTTCGTACGCGGTCTATCAGTTGTACGTGTCGTCACAGAGGTAGGTGGTACGAGGTTTCGAACAAGAAGAAGGAATCGACTTTACTAAAACCTTTACTATAGTCGTTAAACTGATAAGCTACAAATTGATCTTTACGATTACAGCGGCTGAGAACTAGGAAATTAAACAGATAGACGTTAAAACCGCTTTCCTATACGGACTTATTAGCGAAGAAGTATTCGTCGAACTCCTAACTAGCAGAGGCGACGGCACTAAAGTCTGCCTACTTAACAAAGCCCTTTACGGGCTAAAACAGGCACTAAAAGTATGGTACGATACGCTTTACGGTTTCCTTACAACCCTTGGTTTCTAAGCTCTTAACGCCAACACTAGGGTATTCTACTATAAAGACATCATTATCGCAGCCTACGTTAACGACCTAGTAATCATAGGCAGAGATACTACCGAGATTAACAAAGTAAAGGCCGCCCTAAATTAACGCTTTAAGATATTAGATCTAGGACCTATTACGTACTATCTTAGGATAAGTGTAACAAGAGATTACAACCAACGTATACTACGACTAGGACAGTAAGTATATGTTAAGAAGATCCTCCGCCAGTTTAATATATTTAATGTAAAAACATTAGTAATACTAATAGAGACTGGCTATCACCCACTGCTAGCTCCCCTAGAACACGAAGTAACAAAGGTCTTTCAAAGACAGTACTAATCCGCCATCGGCTCCTTAATGTACGCTATTGTGAAGGTTCGATTTCGAGTTTTATGGTGAATGGATTTGTACGTGTTAGTCGCTTAGGTGAATAGGGGTATTCTAAGTGCGGGGTATAAGCGAAAGTGAATAAGGGGTATTGCTTGTAAGTGCGGGGTAAGCGAAAGTGAATAGTACTATTGCGAGTACGGGGTATTCTGGGTTCCGTAGCTATTTAGTTAGTTCTACCGCGAGGAGTCTCCTTCTCTCCTTACGGACAATCTACTCATTATCCCACCCTGACAGCTATACTAGGAACCCGCCCTGATATAGCCTATCTAGTATCTGTTATTAGTAGACTCTCCTTAAATCTAACCGAAGAACACTAGTCAGTAGTTAAGAAGATTATAAGATACCTTAAAGGCACTACTAGCTACGACCTAGTCTTTAAGGGCAAGCTAGGGAGACTAACAGGATACTCTAACGCTAACTAGGCTAGTTACTATAAAACAAGACGATCAACGTTAGGATACGTATTTAACATAGGTAGCAGAGCTGTCTTATAGTCCTTAAAAAGACAGCCAACAGTGTCGCTATCATCCTATAAAGCTAAACTTAAGGGGGAAACAAATGCTGCCAATAAAGCAAGCTAGCTACGAAAGCTCCTTTATTAGCTTATCCCAGGCACTGAGCCTTAAGTAGCGACGACTATACTCTATAACAATCAAGGCGCTATTACACTCGCAAAGAACCTAGTCCACTATAGCAAGTCTAAGCACATCGCTACTAAAGATACTACTATACGAGAAGCAGTTGTAGCAGGCGAAGTTAACCTTACCTTCATCGGAACTAAAGAACAAGTTATAGACGGCCTTACTAAACCACTAGCGAAGACCGCTTTTAAAGCCTTCCGATACTCAATAGGCGTACAGAGGAAAGGGGGACTATAATTACCCCGCTACCCTACTCTCGCTTAAGGATCCCGTAGAGCCTTAAAAACGTAACAACGACACTTTAACAACAAACTAGAAAGAATATATAATACGGTCTCTATACTTACGTATAAGATATACAAGGTCCTAAGTATTATTTTAAACAAACAAAAAACAAATTTAACTATAGTTTATAAAAGTTATTTAATCAAAACCGTAATCGGAAAAAGGAAGTAAACGGCTCGACGTATAGACTATAATAACGTAATAAACCTAACTAAATTTTTTTTTTTTCTATAAAAGATTTCTTAACCACCTAAAGGTAAACTATATAAAAGGAACTCACTCCCTCTACCTACTCTATTAAAACTCTCTAATCTACCTACTATCTACAACTATGTCTCTACACGCCGCTCTAGGGTTGAAGCTTAGTAGGAAACCAATTTTCTCATCGAAAGAACCTTTCTTTAGCTTTGCTAATATTAGCCCTCGAACACTAAAGTTACCTACGCCTATAAGCCTTAAAACTAACTCGATAAGCTACGACGTCTAGTAGTATCTATTAAAGATTATAAACAGCTATAACCGAGTATATTAACACTTCTAGCTCGTATAACATCCTATTATATATCTAATACAACAAGAGAAGGCGAACTAGCGCGAAGATATAAGGATTTACTATCTACTATTTAAGTGCTTCTTACACATCTTCGGCCCCGATTAGATTAAAAGTAGAGATAGGATTATCGCGATAATAGTCACCTAGACTAAAACTTAGGTTAGTATAAACAGAGACTAGTACTTAAATATACTATAGCACGGCTAGGTAGTAGTTATTAAGAAGGCAGTCCCTAGCGAACAAGGACTACGATTGTTTATCTTCGACGCGAATACCGATTCGACGTATCTAGATAAAGTAGTATAATTTATAGCGCTACTTAGTATATAAAGAAAGTTCATCGACTACCTATAAAAGAACCGCGGTATAAAGAACCTCGACGGATAGATCGGAGGGGGAGGCAACACCGGCCGGGTAGGTAAGTGCCTTACTTACTTAAGTCACTTTATCTAAGATATTATAGGAAACTAGAAGTATACTATACAATTCCCCTAGACACCTCGATACCTAAAAACCGCCGGATTTAAATAGGTGTCATTTAGTATATAAAACGATCCTCACGACTATAGTAGAGAGCTTCCTACCTGTAACGAAATTATTAACTGTTGGTTTATCTCGTCTAAGATAAGGGTACGGTACAAGTAGATGGTTATACCTTAGTATTAACTATCTACTTGTAATGTTGTACACCGAGTCTAAGTTGTGGAAGTAGTGCCAGAATAGTATAGGCAGGACTAGGTGGTCCGTGCAGGACCAGCCTAGCCAGGTGATCTGCCCCCTCGAGTGAATATACTCAGTATATTCACTCGAATACTATAACGACATTAACCTTAGTCCTATTAAATTAAAAAAAGGACTAAGACCTTAACCCTATATAGTAGAAGAAGAAGACGTAGATAGCGAGTAGGAAAAAGACGACTATTTAAGTGATTACAGCACTAGCGAACCTAAAGTCACAATCGGCAGCCCTAAAGGAGCTAGCACCCCTGTAGGAGCTACCACTCCTAAGGGGGCTAACACTCCTGTGGGAGTTAGTACTATAAACAGTCCGGAAACTCGATCGCTAGAACTAAAGCGACGTCGGCTATAAACACTACCACTATCGTCCCCTACATAAAACTTACTAATTTAATCACTACCAGTCTACTAGTTTAACACCCTGCCAATCGACGAACAAGCGGCTCGAGACGCCGCCAGAGCTGCTGCTGCTAAAGCAGAAGTAGCGAACGTACTAAAATACAGTACAAAGGAATTCCTAGATAAACACTTTAATATACTAACGATACTCGAAGTAGAACAAATGCTAGAGATCTAACGATATATTACTAAAACTAGTAGCGAACGCCTTGTTAGTATAGATCGATCAATTAAAGTAAAAGTTAGAAGAGGGACAAACATACTAAAGGGAAGACTTAAGAACGTTAGCCGTATGACACTTAGAGTATACTTAAACGACTACGCTAAGAAGTATCTAAACTAGGAAACTAACGACGACTACTATATACTAGATAAAAACATTATTACTAAGAGGGAAGCTAATCTAGATAATAATACTACTATACTTAGAGATATCTTAGTATATATAGTAGATACTAACTAGGATTTAGACAATGATAATAATTAGGTAAACGTGTTAAATCAACTACTAAGAAACTAGACATTCTTCCTTATCACTTTTTATCCTTTAAAGATTTTAGTACTAAGGTTTATTAAAGCCTATAAAAAGCTTATCTAGAAGTAGTTTAGTTCGAGTAGGAGTGTTAAACATAGGATTACGTAATATAGCAAGTGATCTATATAGGTCTAACCAAAACTCCTATATATAAGTAGGGAGCTATTCCCCTCTAGAATAGCTCCTCAATCAATCAATTATTACTCCATGATTTAAACACCTTATATACCTTGTAACATTTTCCCTGTCTTTTTACGTTATAATACCACCTCGCTAAGCGACCCGCCCTACACTTATCTATAATAACACTTTAAAAGAATAACACACTACACTCCTATATAAACCTAGAATTCACCTTAAATCACTCCTTTACACTAATAATTAAGACAATCTTTAATAATATTACCGGTTATACTACGTTGTAGTACTTAAAGACTACACTCTTTAACGACCGGACTTCTTAGACCCCTGCTCTACTATCACTACTATTAGTACGCCTTATTAAAACCTTTACTCGAAGAGCCTTCCGTAAGAGCCTAGGTCTACTACTAGCTCTTATAAAGTAGAACAAGATCCTTAAAGTCTTTACTCTTCTACTGTCTTGTCTTATCTTTATTCTTACTCTTCTACAACGTGCTAAGCGAATATAAAGGACATCTACTATGCCGCTAAAGAAAGCTACTATCGCCGCCGTTATAGAGCCCGACTCTAAGTCTATCTTAGACAGTTAGAAAGCACCTTAAATCAAGGGTATAAAACGACTATTATTAATAGTAGCAGACACTATAGAGTTAGCCTACGTTATACACGCGATAGAATTATACGAGGAAAACATGTTAATAGACGAAATACTCTAGTATAAGTTTAAGAAAGAATTCGAAGGATAGACTAAGGCTCGCTTCGACAACGTAAAACTATAGCTCGTAGTACACCTACAAGTAAGCCTCTATAAGCGTAGAGTCTAGATACTACGAGTAATTACTAGAAGACTGTCGACAATATAAACCCTTATAGCTACTCTTAAGGACGAATAGGAATGTAAATAGACAATTAAAGAAGTAAAACAATATAAGTAAGACTACCTAAACATTATGTCCGACAAGATAAGAGCTATAGTAGAACAAACAGAGAAACACCCCTATAATATAACCCTACGCCTCGAGTAAACATTAGTATATCAAGCCCTAGCTGTCTAGTAACAACCTGTCTAACAACAACCTGTTTAACAACAACCTACCTAGCAACAACAAGCACCAATAACACTAGTAACAACCATCGGACGTCAGGTATAGTTTACTACTACTCCTTTAACTTCAACCAGCTAAAATCTCGCCCTAGGACTACACTAACAACAACAAGGATTACAAACACCTACCCTAGGAACAAGGCTATGAGGAACATCGGAATACTAGTTAGAAGTCGACCTATAGCCTACACCGGCTGGCTACGGAACCCCCTACTAGAATTCCGGTACAACAGGTCTATTTAGACTAAGGACAACTAACACTATAAGCTAAGAGTTATATCCTACCGCCGTAGTAAAACCCCTACACCCGGAGGAGACAACCCTATTCCTAGAGGACCTAAAGGCTATAATCTTACCTAGGTAGACCTATTCCTTCGGATAAGAACTCTCTAACGTCGGGAAAATCTATAGAGATAGTATAAAGTTTGGTAGTATAAGAGATAACTTCCTCGAACGCCTAGCCGTGTTTATAGACGTCTATACTAGCTATAACCTACTATAGAATAGCTACTCTCTTATACTACCTATAATGTTAAAAGGACTCGCCTTATTATTTTATAATACCTTAATTAGGGCTATAAATAAGAAGTTTGATATAGCCTATATAATAATTTTATAGCGCTTCGAGAATAGGTCCTACTAACTCTATAGCCTCGCTACGTAGAACAAAACAACGCTACTATATATAACATTATAAAACCCTAGAAAGAGCCTGTCTAAATACTTCTCTATCCTCTTAAGCGAATTATAAACAATTTATCCTCGACTTAAGTAGAGCTTATAAAGCGACGCCTTCTATATTAACCACCTTATAATCGGATGCCGCTCGGTACCCGCCTGCCGCCTAGTATACGTAAGCCTACTACTACGCCTGATAGACTTTATCGAACAACTATAAGGTGTAATACTTATATAGGAAGCTATAAGTAACTAGACAAGTTCTATATATATATAAGAATAAGTAGATTAAGGAGAAACCGCCGCTTAGTTTATAAACCGACAATTCTACTAAAGTAACCGCGGCGGAGGCTCGTTACGTAGTTTACCCCGAGGCTTATCTAGGGGTCGCTTCTGATCCTATAATAACACTAGAACAAGCTAGAATACCTTAAACTATAGGAACGTAAGGGACAGGAGATACTACGTTTATAAACGGTCTAGATATATCTTATATAATTATATATAAGAAGAATAAGTAGCGGCTAGAAAGGCCTTTAACAATAGACACCCGGGCTAAAACTTAGACTCTTACTATAACACTTTTCTAGCCGAATTCGAGCCGGAACAAGAGACCTTTATAGTATTAGAAGACCTCGACGATATCCTCGATTAAGAGGATAACTATAAAGAAGATTAAGGAACGTAGCCTAAAGTCTACTATTAAGAAGAAGAAATAATAGTCTACATTCGCGAAGGCGAAGTATTTATATTAAGCGTCGGAAGTATTAATAACATCGATACGTAGAAAATAATAGACTATTTCTATAACGAGGCCTTTTTATATATAACTACCGCCGGAATCCTATTTTCCCTAAAATCTAAGGATATTAAAACATTATTACTCTAGTACTCGGAATTATACTTTTTCGGCCTCTTAATCAATATAGGAGCCGTAGGAGTGTCGTCTATAAGACACGCCTAGTTTTCGGTATATTATTTAATCTATCCTACTACCGAAATAGATAAATCTATAGCTAGAACTACTAAGGTTAGATATAGGATAGGCTCTACCGAAAACGTCGGGTCTATTACTATAGACTCGCCTATAGGCTACGTCACTTTTTAAGTAATACCTAAAGGAATTAACATACTATTTATTATATATATCGACGATCTAGACAAGCTAAAAACGTTATATAACAATCTAACAGACACTATTACTATTAATAATAAAACGATTCTTATAAGACGCCTAAACGGACACCCTTTCCTATAATAGGGCACTATAAAGAACCTAGGCTATTCCTTAAGCGACAACCACCACGAACACCTACTTTCTAAAGTAGACCTTCGCCGCTAATATTAAAGATTCGGCCACCCCTCTGTCGACCGCCTATATAATATCCTTAAAAGAGCCGGCCACGAGGAAGTCTCTTATAAAGTAATCAAAGCTCTAATAGAGTACTATAACAAGTGCTAATTCTATAAGAAGGTACTAGGTAGATTTAAGTTCTCGATACGAGATGCCGCCGAATTTAACTTTAACGTTTACTTCGACATTTACTATATCGACAGAAGCTACGTCGGCCACTTTATTAATAAAGCCACACGCTACTAAAGTAGCGACTTCTTACTAGACCTTAAGGCTAAAACAGTTTAGGAATTGATCATTAGAGAGTAGATATCTACGTACCTCGGACCACCGGATATAATAATAATAGATTAAGGTTTACAAATAGTAAGTAGAGAATTCTAACTACTAGTAAAGACAATAGACATCGACGTTAAACTTATACCTACAGAAGCCTATTATTTAGTAGGACGAGTTAAAAGATACTATAATATAGTACGCCGCGCCTTTAAAATAATCACCTAGGAAGCGCCTTTAATTAAACGACGAACTCGGCTAAAGATAGCCTTTGAATCTATTAACAATACCGTAGGACTAGACGGCCTTGTACTAACTTTACTAGTATATAGCGCGTACACCCGGATGTCATATAACAACGTACCCGCTATAGATATAGTGTTTCGCGCTGTCGCCTAGCGAAAAGTAATAAAGGAAGTTCGACGTCTTTATATAGAACGATAAGTATAAACTGCTTTAAATATAAAGAATAGTCTAATTACGTCGTACCTAAAGGACCTCCCGCTTAACCACTTAGTATAAGTTTACTATAAAAAGGACGGTTAGTAAAGACTATATAAACTCGTAAAGCTAGAAGGAGAAACCGTAACAGTCTATATCCCTAGCCCCTTAGTAGGGGATATAATCTTTAGATCTATGTGTGTAAAACTATACTACTAGGAAGAAAACGACCTAAACACTCTAGGCAAGCTATTAAGTAACTGTGAGGGCTCGAGGCTTAGGTGAATGTAGTCACGTGTGGGTTATCGATTAAATGTGGTTACGTATAGTTTTATAGATTGAATGTAGTCACGTATAGGTTTGTTAACTCGCTTAGTAAATGTTGTTATAGATAGAGCTTCCCTAATTGACCTAATCGGGTATAGCGTAGATTCTTTGTTGTAGACTATAAATAATAGCTAGCTCTAGGACTTTCTTAGAAGGCTCGCGATCAATCTTAACCTTATTCTAGAGTAGTCTTTTATACGCTTCTAGTAATTCCCTAATATATTAATCGCCTTCTTCTAAATCGAGTTCGACCTAACCTAGTCGTCGTACTCACTATGTCTATTCCTCTAAATATAACTTACGACGAGTTCGGTGCTCTGTTAGCTACGGCTTCTAAGCATTCCGACCTCGTTATACTCTACAACTTTAATAACGATTGGTTTATTCGAGTGTTTACCGACCTTACTACCTCCCTTTAACAATTGTAAACTAACCTTCGACAATTATAAACTAACGCTTAGAATCTCAATGTCTAGAACTAACTTTACCTTAATAAGGTTAGTACACTTTAGGTATAAATCTAGGGACTTATTAATTAATCTAATTAAGCCGTAGACCTCTAAGATTAAGTTACAAGCCTTTAAAGCTAACTTTAGTCGTATACCGATTAGACCGATCAGGTTACGAGTCTTTAGAACTAACTTATAGGTCTTTAGGGCCAACTTTAGTCGCGTGCCGATTAGACCGATTAGGTTACGTATCTCTAGAATTAAGTTATAGGCCTTTAAAGCTAACTTTAGTCGCGTACCAATTAGACCGATTAGGTTATATATCTTTAGAACTAGGTTACAGGTCTTTAAGACTAAATTAGAAATTACTAAAACTATTAACTACTCTCTACTACCAGCCCCCCGGCCGCCCTAACCTAGATTATAAGCCTATAAAATAACGTCGCTACTCTCTAGCTTCACCTCTAGAAGTTAAATATAGGTAGTTATACTAGTAGTGGTAGTAGTTCCTCGAAGCGCTACCGAGACCCTCTCCCTTTTAGTAGTAAAGACCGACACAAGCCTTATAATCTATAAAGCTTTATTTAAGATATTAAGATTAAGCTAAGTATAAATGCTAATTAGTAGTCCTCCGAACCCGAGCGTATAAAGTTTATACTCGGTTACTTAGAAGGAAACGTACGCCGACACTTCGACAGATATCTTACTCCTAATGCCGCTTTTAAGGTACCTATAAGTTCTGTCTTATAGATGTTTAAGTATTTAATATCTACTTATAGTAATAAGTTTAGCCGAGAAACTACGTTAAAGTTACTCTTAAACGAGAAACAAGGACAACGCGACACTATCGAGTTCTTACTTAAGTAGGTCGGTTTAGTATTAGAGGCTTAGACGGAAGGATTTACTATAATAGGCATTTTAAAGGCCGCCCTTTACCTTAAAGTACACTGTTAAGTTTTAAGCGGAGGTGGTTATTTAGAGAATATCGAGTTAGACGATATAGTCGAGTTAATTAAGAGTGCTTATAACACTTGCTTAGCCGCTTTAGGACCTGGTTATACTAAGCGAGGTACTGCTGTCACGGTAGTCCTACAATCTACTCGGTCTATTCCCGCCGCTGCTACTATTAATAGTAACCCTATATAAATCGACGCTACTAAGATTAGCACTAAGGCTGTTTAGACTTAGAAGTTTGTTAATAAGAGACGAATTCTATATAACTAGGACAGACGCGACGCTCGCCGAGAGTTTTAGCTTAAGAACAACTTATACTTCTACTACTCTAGCGACAAGTATATAAAGACCGCCTACCTAGCTTTAAAAGTAAAGGAAGATAAGAAGAAGGAGGAAGAAAAGAAGTTAAACGAGGGAAAAGCCTAGTCTCTAGTAATAGTTACCCCTAGAGACGACAAACGAAAAAGAAGATAAACTTAGTATTATTATTACTAGAGGAAAGATAGAAAAATATAATAGAGATTCTATATAGGTTATTAGATAAGAATAAGAACCTAACTTTATCTATATACTCTCTACTTAACTCTAGCGCTTCTACTAAATACTTTATTAATTCTAATTTTATATAAAAACAAAGATTCTTATTATACCCCCTCTCTTAACCTCGTCGATTATAAACTGTTAATAGTACCCCCTCGTCTACTAGAGATATTACTTACGTCGTTGTCCTAGACCTTTAAGTAGGTAAGTATATCGACCGAGATTAACAATTCTATATTACTAAATTAGCCTCTTATAAGGTCATTTTTAGTAAACCCTAGCTTATAAAACATAATCTAGTAGTAGATTAGAAAGCGAATAAGATTACTTTTATATTAACCTTTTATACTAAGTCCTACCTCCCTAAAGGTTTAACTAAGTTAGTTATACCTACACGGGACTCGTATACTTATATCCCTCGCCGAGTTAGTACTATCGTATTCTAGACTCTTATAAAGATAGACAATTCTAAAGTTTTTAGCCTCTCGATTTATAAAATCAATTAGCGTCTTAAAGTCTTAGGCTATAAACCTAAACTTAAAGACGTTGACGCTCGTCTTTATTTAGCTCGAATAGACGACAGTATATTAGGCTATAAACGTACCTTAAAGTTTATAGACTAATATTTAAACGAAGACTCTCGCTAAACCCCTTTTACCTATACTAAGGATAAAGACGTTCCTACAGACTCTAATATACGATTTATTAAACAACGCGCCGCTTCTATATACCTCGCCGGGGTTAGTATAGACGATATCTAGAAAGCCCTTTACCTATAGAAGGCTGTCGACCTAGAACTACTCCTACTAGGCTACTTAAAGCTGTTCCTCCCTATTTTTAGCTAGACAGATACTAACTCTTTACTACCTTATTAAGACTATAATATTTATATCGAGCTTAAGGAGGGAGTAAAACCCCCTTATAGACCCCTATATAATATATCGGCTAACGAACTTTTAGTACTCTATAAATACCTTAAAGAATAGCTCGATAAAGGATTTATTTATACTAGTGTTTTACCTACTACTTCTCCTATCCTATTTATTAAGAAGCCTAGTAGCGGCCTCTAGTTTTACATAGACTACCAACGGCTTAACGACCTCTCTATTAAGAACCGGTATCCTATCCTACGGATTTAAGAGACCTTATAACGTTTAAGTAGAGCTAAGTACTTTACTAAACTTAATGTTATTATAGCTTTTAACCGTATCCGAGTTAAGAAGGGTAACAAGTGGCTTATAGTATTTAACACTCGTTACGGCCTATTCAAGTCTCTCGTTATACCCTTTAGGCTGACTAATACGCCTATAGTTTTTTAGGCCTAAATTAATAAAGTTTTACGTCCCTTCCTAGATATCTTTTATACCGCCTACCTAGACGATATCCTTATATTCTTAGACGATTTACTCTCCTATCGTTCTTATATAAAATAGGTCCTTACTACTCTTTAGGAAGCCGGGTTATAGTACAATATTAAGAAGTGCGAATTCGAAGTTACTAGTATTAAATTCCTCGGTATAATTATTACTATAGACGGCGTATAAATAGACCTTAAGAAAGTCTCTACTATTATTAACTAGTCTACTCTATCCTACCTTAAGGACCTCTAAGCTTTTATCGACTTTACGAACTTTTACCGACGCTTTATTAAAGGGTTTAGTAAGATAGTTAAACTACTTAATCTCCTCTCTATCTACGGTGTTTAGTAAGATTAGAATAAAGTATATAATATAGCGTTTTAGACTCTAAAAGACGCCTTCGTTTTAGTACCTATTCTAGTTTATTTTAACCCTAAGAAGGAGATCGTTATAGAATATAATACCTTGGATTATATTATAGCCGTAGTCTTATCCTAGTAGTACGACGGCGTTCTTTACCCTATAGTATTTATATCTAAAACCTTCGACCTAGTAGAATATAATTCTAAGATTTACAATAAGGAGCTATTAGCTATTATTTATACTTTCGAAAGTTAGAAGTCCGAACTACATAGTACAGCTTATCCTATTATAGTAATAACCGACCACTCTAATTTAAAGTACTTTATAACAATAAAAGACTTATCTCGGCGACAGGTTCGCTAGAGCGAGTTTCTCTTAGAATTTAACTTTATTATTAGCCCTCGGAAGAGAGCGAAGTACTAGAAGCTAGACGCTTTTACTCGACTCTCCTAGGACCTTTCTAAGGATAGCACCGATCCCCGCCTATAGTACTAAAAACAAGCACTCTTAAAGCCTCGGAACCTGCTTCTCCTGTCCCCCGCTAAGTTAGACGATAATAAGACGGACGATTATAAAGTTATAAGACTCTTTAAGGACGGGTATAGTATAGACGAGTCTAGAATAGAGTTAGACCCCTTTTAGAGACGAATTAAGATCGAACTTAGTTAATATAATCATACACCTCACTCGAAGGAAGTCTCCTTGTCTAAATGTACAATTAAAGATAATAGACTTTATTTCCGGGACTGTTGCGATATGCCATTGCCAAGCCTCGCTTCGGAACGCAGGCACTTGCCTGCGCAGGCTGGCTACTCGCACCAACCCCTATCCCCAGCTACAGGCTGCATGCCTCACTGAAACTCATACTATATTAGCTGATACGTACTACTGCACGCTTCATACTGTATTAGCTGACACGTATCGTAGGTATTGCAGGCTATATGCCGAATGCTGTATATACTGACTGACACGCTGTAACAGCGGACGTATCGTAATATGCCTGACGTATTACGATATGTACGCATGCTTGCGAGGCGTAAACGAGTGTTTACGAGCGGAAGCGAGGGAGCCACGTAACGTGGCTCTGATAGATATATTAAGGACTAGTAGCTAGCACCTAATTAGATAGATATAATAAATATGATATAGTTACCCCACCACAGGACTAATATTGTATTTATCCCTTGACTTATAAGTTAAACTAACACTGATTAGTGTTGCGCGTATAGATTAGAGACGTTATATTTATTTGTTTTACGATTCTAGCCTTGTAAGCATTTAATACTTTGTTATAGAGTCCTCTTACGCTTCTTTAGTGTCACGACTGCTTTATTCTCTCGATATCCCAATTAGGACTAGCGTCCTCGGAATATTATTTTTCCTTTACTCGATCTCTAGCCAGCTCTACCTATAGAACCCAGGAACGTCTTACACTCCTTCAACGCCGTACACAACGTTAATATCTACTACTACGACTTTACTCGATTATCCCCGGATTATCCCACCTCTTTCCCCCGCTTAGCTCCTTTATAAAGCTAAGTATATAACGACAAACCTCTACGACAACTTATGCCGGATTTAAGAAGTGAGTACAACCCTAAGATCGATCTGCCTAGACCCCCCTGATCACCAGGGACTAAACAAGCCAAAAACAGCACTAGCAAGGCCAAGAAGAAGGGGAAGGGTAAACAAACAGCCACTATAGATACCGATCGAGCAACACGCTTAGCTAGACTAGCGGAACCTCTACCACCAGAGCAAGCTATAAGACCGTCACTAGGACTAGCTATACAACTATCCCTAGGACCAGCCGTAGAAGCAGGGACAGTTCTAGTACTTAAATCAGCCTTAGCCTTAACCTCTCGAGTCTCTCCTTATTAAGCTAGGATCGACTATGCTACAAATGAGTATAAGTAAAGTAGGCCTAGCAGAGCTCTATTCTTCGAGTTTAAAGACGACTTCTAGCACTAGACCGAAGCTAACTTCAGACAAGTTAACAACAAGAGCCTAAGGCGCTTAGTAGACAGGCTATACTATAAAGGCGTCAGTATCAATATATCAATCTACCCGGCCGCGGCTCTTTACTACATTAGTCAGCTACAATTACTAGAGCAGTAGACCGAAGATATAGCTTAAAATACGTGGGGAGATGGGGTAAGTGTAACGAATACTCAAACTGGCTAACTAAACTTGGCTGGGTGTTCGCTGGTTGGTATGCTATGATAAGAAGAAGACTATCAGGTTGTTCACTTGGAAGTGAACTCGTTACTTGTATCAAAGATGTCAAACTAATATGATAAGATTGATAACTAAGTTGAGCACGAAGCTCCTTTCTAATGGCAGACGTGCCAGTCTTATACAGGACCTTCGTCCTCATGTGTATCCTACATCGCCTGTCGATGTAGTCGATGTGCATATCACGTGACTTCAACCCGATGGAAATCCTTGGATCGCTTAGCTACCCTAAGCGATCCCTATTTGCTATAAGAAACCTAGATGTGCCTGTCGAGGGTTGCGCCTCTTATTATGACAGATATCACGTGTAGACGTGATTCGTGACACTTAGCCCGTCTAAGTTAAGTTTATATATATATTATATACTATCTAACGCAGTTGTAATTATCCCTTAAGGGCACGGTAGGATAGTACTACTTTTACTTAGACTACCTTATACTACTATATTTATTAAAGATTTTTAGTAAGTCTTTGTTTATAGTCTAATAAAATTTTAGATCTTTCTATCTAATCTAAGGAAATGTTAGATTAGCTCTATACTATAAAAGCCTTAAAAGTAGTCGTTTTATTAAAGTTATAGAAGATAAAGCTAGAGCGAAAACTATAGCTAAATACTATTGTTTTTAGAAAGTAAACCTCTAGTGGTCCTCGGCTAAATTGTAGTTGTAAAAGTAATTAGTAGCTATATAACAGTAGTAAGCTAAATTATAAAGCTAATATTATAGAAAGAATGTAGTAAGTCTACTTACCTCTATCTTTTAGTCTAAAGGCTTCTTATAATAGTAGCCTTTACTTTCGCGGGCGACCCCGCTTTATCTAATCTAAGGTTAAGTTTACAATAGCGTTATATTACTCTTTTACCTTTTCCGCCGCCTTGAAATTATATAGCAATTACTACACGTAGCTTAATCCCTTTTTACCAATCTACTTATTATCCTCGGGGCTATACCTCTTCTATTTTACTAAGAACTTCTCCTATCTCGTTAGCGTAACTCGCTTCTTTAAGGTTCTTTCGATCTCCTACTTAAGATCTCGACCTACTATAATTACGTCTAGCTTTACTAGGCTTAGCCGGTCGTATAGATCGTTACCCCTTAGCTTTAGCTCTAAATACGCTACTAAGATAACTAAGTAAATTTTTATTAACTATAGAAGATCTAATTTATATACTAGCCGTCTAACTCGTTTTATAATCGTAAATAGCCCCGCTCTCTATATATATAGCTTTTTATTATCTTTTACTATAGGTAAGTTATACCCCTTATACAGTCTTAGGAACACTTTATCTCCTATGTCGAAAAACGTAGGCCGATAGTTCTTATTATATAAGTCTTTTATTCTTATTACTACCTTAGCTAATACGTCTACTACTTCTATTCTTGCCGCCGGTGTGTTTAACACCTTAAGACCTACTAATATTAAATTTACCGCCGTATTTAGTATAAAGCTATAATATAACTTATTCGGTGATTTACTAGTTACTAAAGATCTATAGTTATTTATTATAAATTATAACTCTAGTATAGCCTCGGGCTATTTTATAAAATCTACTAGTACTTAGTAAAAATATCTTAGTATAATCTCTATAGTCTAGTTAGTAATTTCTAACTAGCTATCTAATTATAGATGATATACTGTCGAGTAAAACAACTTTATACTGTTGAAGGTATATGAAAGGTGGTAAAAGCCTTGAATATATTGAAGTGGGATCTAGCTAGATTATATATTCCATAGAACAAAGAGAGTTTGGTGTAGAAGATAATAGATCACATGTGATCTTTAACAGCCCCCTTCTTCTATACCAAAAATGAGGCTAAATAACATGAGGCTATTCCCAGCGTTCAACACCGAGTCCTTGCCTGAACTTACAACCGGGGTGTGTGGTGGGGATTTTTTGATAGCGCAATTGCCCCCTAGTTATCAGCGTATATAGTCGTTTGGTAGGTTGTTGATCTTGTCATTTCTTGACGCAATTGACGTAACTAAATAACTAGGCCTTGTTGTACGTGGTTGGTAATTTCAAACAGCCCCCTTCTTCTATACTAAAAATGAGGTTGTTCCAAATAAGGTTGTTTTCGAAAAGTCGACAAGGTTATTCCTCGTCCTCACTTCGAAAAGTCATATGTATGAGTTTCGTGGTTCTCTCGTAAAATAGGTGGGTGTGGTGAATTTTCGGTATAAACTCCTCCTGCTGCCAGCGGTTGGCACTAGCAAATTAGTGTATTCTTAAAAGTCGCTCGTCCTCGCTAAGAAAAGTCATATGTGCGAGTTTCGTGGTTCCCTCATAAAATAGGTGGGTGTGGCGAATTTTCGGTATAAGCTCCTTCGTCGTCGAACACCTGCTCTTGCTGCCAGCTCGCCCTCGCTTCGAAAAGTCGTCGCTGCTATGGCATCTGATGCTGTTGGCGCGAGCTTGTGTACTCGTTCGAGGTATCTGAGGTTAACTTGTTATAAACTTCGTTATGGTGGCAGGTCTGATTTATATATTTTCGGTATAAGCTCCTTTCGCTGTAACTGCTATTCCTTCAAAAACACTGTAGCACCAGTAAAACCTAGTGGGAAAGGTATGCCGACCAGCCTGTCTGAACTCCTGCTCTTGCTACCAGCTCGCCCTCGCTTCGAAAAGTCGTCGCTGCTATGGCAGTCTGAACTCCTACTCTTGCTGCCAGCCCGCCGTCTGTGCTTATCTTCGTGTACTCGTTCAAGGTATTAAGGTTGAATTGTTGTGAACTTCGTTATGTGTAGGAGTTGGTATATAATCTTGAAATTTTAGGTGGCTCTTTTAAAGAGAATAGATTCTGAAAAAGCTAGTGAGAGATTCCTTATATATAAGGCAAAGAATTAGGTCTTTTAAACTTCTGATTTGACTATTGGATTTTAAAGGCAAAGAATCGTCTCTTTTAAGCTTCTGATGTTATTCTTTTTAAACTAAAGTGAAGTGATTACACAAACGCCGCTTATAGATCTTTTCGCCATCGTGGATAGTTTGCTTGAATTTGGTTATAATAGCAAGGAGCTGGTATGATATATGATGTTAAAGTGTTTAGTAGCTCTTTTAAGGAAAAAATAGATTGTGAAGAAGTTTGAGGAGGAAACCTTATATATAAGGTAGGAATTTAGATTTGTTAAAGTTGTGATTTAACAAAGTTAAGGAATCGTCTCTTATAGAGCTTTTGAATTGAAGTGATAAATTGGTTCTTAGATAGATAATTTAGTTCGTAGATAGAGTTGTACTTGTGATTTTAGATAGAAAAAAAGCCTCATCTGTATTTCGTAATTTTAGATAGAGAAGGCGTCATCCTTAAAATCTTTAATATAATGTAATTTTAGATAAAAAGGCGTCATCCTTAAAATCTTTAATAACTTTGTATATTGTAATTTTAGATAGAAAAGGCGTCATCCTTAAAATCTTTATAACTTTGTATGTTGTGATTTTAGATAGAAAAGGCGTCATCCGTATTCGTACTTAAGATCTTTTGTGACCTGCTTTCGTACACTTTTAGATAGAAAAAGCCTTATCTGTATTTATACTTAAGATCTTTATAACCTGCTTTTGTACTTTTTTAGACAACTCTTTTAATAGAGATATACATCTGTAGTTGACTCTTTAACGGAGTTTAAACTTATCCGTATTTGTACTTAAGGTCTTTGTAACCGCTGTTCGTACTTTAATATCAGCTTTTGTTATAATTCTAAAGGCTGATGTAGGGCTCTTTAGTTGTAATTCTAGATGCTGATATTAGTACTGCTTATTAACAATTGTGGTATACCTGTTGCTTTATTGTAATTCTAAAGGTTGATTTTTTGTATCGATTATTAACGACTGTGGGGGAGGATCAGGATTAAGATGATCTGTAAAGATTTGTAATAAAGAACAGCATTTATACTAGAATAACATATTCCACTTACACGCAGTAGAAGCCGGGCTTATAACCTGTTAAAGGTATATAAAAGGTAGTAAAAGCCTTGAATATATTGAAGTGGGATCTAGCTAGATTATATATTCCATAGAACAAAGAGAGTTTAGTGTAGAAGATAATAGATCACATGTGATCTTCAACATATACCTATTACTTTAAAGACGCCTTTTTAGAATTCTCCTACGAATTTCCTATCCTAGTCTAAGATAATTACTTTTAGAAAGCTCTAATCTAATAGTCTCTATCTTAATACTACCGCCTTTACCTATTCTTATACTATCTAAGTCTCCTTTTCTAGTATAAAAGTAGCCTTCTTTAAATTCTTATCGGTTATAGTTAACATTGTATCCTATCCTTCTTTACTTTATAACAACGCTAAGATAAAATTAATTACGATAGTATAGAACGGTACTAGGGGGCTTAGGATCGGTTAGAGAGATCTGTTTAGCTTATGTTACTTTGTACTAAAGATCGTATAGTCTAGGTAAAATTTAAAGTAGTCTTTTAAGTCTTTTTCTAACTGGCGGACATAATATATATACGACAATATATTCTATAGTTTTATATAACCTAAGTGTCCTACTAAGTTATATACTTATTTAAAAATGTCTTTTATATAGTTCTATAGTATATAGAGTCGCTTAGAGAGTCTATCTAGCTCTACCTAAAAGAGTAATTCGTTTTTTAGGTAGTATAATAGTTAAGCTTTATTAGATCTAAGTTTTTTATTTTTATAGATAGTGTAAATTATTCTAGCCTACTTACTATTTTATTAGTATCCTTTAATAACTTTCTTTTTAAATTCCGGCGTAATACCTACTATTACCTCGCTAAAGTATATGTTTATATAGACTTGTCTATCTAAACTAACAAATAACGTATCTAACTTAGCCTCTTTTTCTACGCCTATTAATTTTAGCCGAGACGTTAGTAGTCTTAATAGGACATCTGGTATAACGTAACTCTTACCCGGCTTATAGCGTATATCTAGATTAAATCTTAACAAGTATTCCGATACTTAGACTAGCCGAAGGTTTAGCTTTTTTATAGATAGCGACAACGTAATATCTAACTTTCTAGCTAAGCCTAGGATAGCTCTATAGTCTATGTAGATAATTATAGTTAGTATTCTTATTAACTCGATCTTATCTCTGATTTTACAAACTACCTATACGACCTCTACTGTTTCTATCTCGGTTAGCTAGTAGTTCTACTCTACTGTCGTTAGCTTTTAGGATAAGAATATAATTAGCTCGATCCTCTATCTCTTATAAACTAATCTATTTAGTAGCTTTTCTCCCTTCTCTCGGACGTAGTATACTATTATACTAATCCCCTTTTTATATAAATTAACATCTATATAGAGTTAGCGTAATATATTAAAGTAGAATAAAATCGACTTAGCTAGTAGGGCTTTTTATAATACCTTAAACGATGCCACTTCCTAGCCCGATAGGTGGTCTAAAACTTCTCGTCTTATATAGTTTGTCTACGCCTGTCCGCTTATCGGTGCTAATTTTAGTAGCGCGGTTTTCCTATCCTATAATAGGCCTACAAAGATTATAAAGTTTTATACGTACTTGTGTAAGTAACCTATTATTCCTAGGTATCGTTCTAGGTCCTTTAACGTTTCTAGGAATAATAAGCTTATAATAGCTTCTAACCGTTTCTTCTATTGTTAACATACTTAACAAGTCTACTCTCTACCTAAGAATAACTATCGAAGGGTATCCTAGAAAAGTCTTCTCTAGACTATATACTAACCCTAGATTACTAAAAATCTTAAGGAGCGCTTATAAATACTTATAATACTCGACTAAAGTCCTACTTATAACTACTATATTATCGACGTACGTTCTCGCGAACTACTTAAGGCTTTATAGATAGTAATCTATTAGTCGCTAGGTATATGCTAGCGTGTTTCTATATCCTATTAATAGTACATTTAACGTTTCTTGTCCTCTATATAAGATGACCGTAAAGTATAGACGATACTCTAGATATACCTACTATTAGAAGAAAAAGGCGGAGTAGTCGATCGCTATAATATATTTATATCCTATATATATTATAACTATTTTAGACTAGAGTAGTATAGGGTATATATCTAGTACGACTAACTTATTTAGTTCTTAAATGTCGATTATAACTCGACCCTTTTTATCTTCTATACTCTTCTATACTCTAAACATTAGGTACGTAAAAGGATAGTGTTTCGTAGTCTATTCTATTTTTCTTTCTTTATATAATTTATTATAGACTCGGTTAATTAATTCTCGACCCTTTTGTCCTACTAGGTAGACTCTTACTCGTCCTATTATTCTTTCTTCTTATCTAGGTTTAAGATAGACCTTTATATACTAATCTATCGGGATCTAGACACCTTATCTAGGTCTCTAAACCTCTAGAAACTAGTTATAGACGCTCTTTAGTAACGTAACTATGTCCTTGTCCCTATAGACTATAATGCCGCTGTCTAACTTAGTTTTCTTATCTCCTTCGATTTATAGTCTATAGTCGTTTATTTACTATACTAGTTCTAATATAAGGTCGAAAATCTCGTCTTAGTCGTCGGCGTCTATATAGTAGATTTTATCGAATAACATCTCTATTAGCCTTCCTAGTCTTATATTCCTATAAAGACGAACTAGTCTATTTAACTTATTTTTCGCTAAAATAGATAAGAACTTACTATTAACTAAATATAAGTATAGGTATACCGGCGATCTGTCTAGTTAGAACAGATATTCTCGGTCCGACAGCTTTAGGTTATATATTTCTATAAGTATTCCTATTTATAGCGAGATAACTATTATCTTTTTAATATAAACTAGTTTGTTAATCTATAGACTAGATGCCTTAGCCGTAATTTAGATTAAAAGATTATATAATCTAATTTTCGCCTATATTATTATAAAAGATATATCTATTCCTTTAAGTCCTATTATATCTACTCCTATTAGTATGTTCGCCTAGAGGCTATCTACTACGTATACCTCTCGTATAATCTAAGCTACTATAGCTAATCTATCCGATCTAGTACCTAGGAAGTATAGGTTAAAGATAGTATATTCGGTTGTTTAGTGTCTGTTTCCTAAGATATCTTTTATAGTAATTCCTATAGCTATATATCTGATTATAACGTTTAGCTTTATCTTCTTTAGCTAGTTTTTGTCTACTAAGGTCAGACTATAACCTATGTCTAAGTATACTATTCCTTACTCTCCCTCTAGTTCGAGCTAGACCGATACGTAGACGTACTACCATCCTCTAAATCTATAACCTATTCTGATGTCTATCTAACTGTCTGCCGAACTCTAAATTACATCTATATAGAACGCTACTAATTAGTCTCCTATTAGAGTACTTATTACGTTAGGCTGTCCTAATTTTAGCTAGACTTTTACCTTTAGCTTAGCGAAGAAGCCCTCCTTTTTAGCCTTTCTATTCTGTTTAACTTAGTAACCTTCTTGTAAATGACAGTAGAGCTTGTTTTTAGACGGGAACTCCGTCTTACATTCCTTATATTTAGGCAATTCCTCTATAATTATAGTTCTAAATCTACTAAAGAACTCCTTACAATCGAATTACTATTCCTATTCGTTTTTCTACTCGTCTATAAATTATACGTCTTACGTTTTATCTTCTTTAGGCGTAGGCTTATCTCTAAAGTAAGATCTACTCTATTATTTGTTAACTTCTTCCTCAGCGGTATTATATACCTTTAGGAATATACTCCTTATATTCGTCGGATAACTCTACTATCGGTTAGCGTAGTCGTTTAGACCTTAGAGCGCCTTTTATAGGCCTTTTATTCCTAGCTAGGTATAGGGAGAACCGAACTTTAGCTATTAGCTCTATAGTTAGAACTATTTATTATTAGTATACGTGTTTTTGTTCCCTATTATACCTAAACCCCCTCTACCGAAACTCGAATTCCTACGGCCTCTACTATTTTAGTACGGCTGTTGGTAACCCGAATTATTTAGCTAGCGGTTCTTCTCGGCCTACTATTAGGATAATCCTTAGTAACCTCCTTGTCTGTTTTAATTAAACGCTTAAGACTGACCTAGCTTGTGTACTACGTTAAGGATTAGCGACTATTCCCTATTATAGATTACTAAAAATTAGTTTAATTTTATACTATCTATAGGGCAACAAATTATCATTTAGAGTAGTAGATCTATTACGTTATATAATACTATTATATAATTAAATTCTAAGTCTACTCTTACTAACTACGCGTTTTAGAACAGTTCTTAGGCGAATCCTTAAATTGTCTAGCCTTATCTAATATTAGATAGCGTTAGACGTATATTTATTATTCTAGCTTATATAATATTTATTAGAGCTTTAAATCTCGCTATAAGCGTATCTACTATCTTTTAGATAGTATAGTCTATAAAAAGGTCTTTCTTAAGCTTAGTAAGCTTATCTATATACTATCTTACTATATCTGCCTAAAGGTATTTAGAAAATACCTTTTAGACTACTTCCTCGCCTTTAGTCTTAGCGATATAGAGTAGTATATCGGTAAATACGTATACGTTATTATAAATAACGTACTTACCTATGTTTCCTTCTTTATCTACGTTTATAGGGTTAAAGTATCTAACGTCCTCTAGGCGTAATATATTCCTTAACTCGTTGTTTTAGATAAATCCTATAGAGCTTTCCCTATCTCGATCTCGATCTCGATCTTAGCCTTAACTACCTTATACCTACTATAAATCTAACGTAGCTTTAACGGCTGTAGCTACTAACTTTTAGATCTATTCTTACTAAGCCTAGGGTAATTCGCCGGTTAATAATAATAATAGAGGTATTTCTAGTCTTAGGATCTCTTTAGTAGAGGACCTAATTTATCGCCGCTCGTCTAAGGGTTAGTTTAGATAAGATTTATTAGCTCCCTACTCTCGAATAAGGTCCTTTAAAGGTTAGCTCTACCTTCTAGATTGTCGGATAGTAATACTTAATCTTAAACGGCTACCTCCTAAATCTAATTCGTCTAAGTCGACGTTAGTAGCGTTAATTGTAAACTAAGTCCTAGCCGCTTCTTTATCGTATAGGGGTAAATCTAGGTATACTACCGTTGTCTTAAACTGTCTAAAACCGATAAGTGATTTTCTTAAATTGTAAGTCGCCTATAATAACTTAGGTTAGTTAAATTAGTCCTCGGCTATATAGATTTAAAATTAGAAACTCTTATTAGCTTTTACTTATTAGAACGCGTCGCTAAAACCTATACCTTTGTCCTTGTCCTAGTCGTCTAGGTATAAGTCCTTGTCGTACTCCTTAGCGAGGGTTCGGATTACTCGATACTTAGCTTTAGAGATCTAATCTTTAATATCCTAAACCTTTCTGTACGCCTTAATTTACACGGCGGCTTAGAAGACGGCAGCAGTTTAGAAGATGTTCTCGGTTAATGTTATATATTAGGATTAAATAAGCGTACGGCCTTACCTGCCGGCTAAGTATAAGTAGGACGTTTAGCCTTAAGGGTGAGGTCGAAGTAGACTACGTTAAAGTTAAAGTAAAGAAAGAAGTTAAAGTTAAAGTAAAGAAGGAAGTTAAAGTGTTAAAGTAAGGGTGGGAAGGGTAGGTTATTAGTTTAGTTTAGCTAAAGGAGCTTATCTGGCTTTATTAAGGCGCTACTCTATATAGCGTAAACTATCCTACCTAGAGTAAGTACAACTCGCCATTCTAGATTTTAGGGTAGGTGCGGATTACTCTTCTAACAATCTAATAGATTTACTTAGTAATCTAACTCGCCTATCCGACGATCTAATAGATCTGTTCTATAGTCCGACGCGCTCGTCCGACGGTTTAATAGATACTCTAACACCTTTAGGGGTTGTAGAATCGATCTATAAGTGTTATAATATAGGAATCGCTCTAATACTTCGAGGTTTAGAGGTTTCGATCTAAAAGGGTCGATCTAGTAATATCTTTCGTTTAAAAGGTAAAGATCTAAGGTAAGGTCTTCCGTTTATAAGATAACGATCTAAGGGTTGTAGGTAAGGTCTTAGGACTAGCACTATACTAGGTTCCCGGAGGTCGATCTAGTACCTATATAGGCTAGTTGCTCGAAGAGCTAGTCTACTAAGAGAGTAGTAGTAGTGATAGAGCAGTGCTACTATCTATAACACTAATATGGTGTAAGTATGTAAGTGTGTAAAAGTTTACATTGTAATCTATCTACTGAACTAAATAATATAGCTGTGCTAAGCCCTTGGCAAGCCTCGTGACTAGATGTCCCGTGACTAGGTTGTCACACTTTTTGTATATATTTTTAGTATGAAATCCAAGGTTCTAGGCCCTATTTTTAGCCTAAAAGTCATGTGAAAAGTGGGTATTATATAATGACCTCGCGCATTATTATATAACGCGCGAAAAGCGAACTATTATGTTATATATAATCATAATTTTAACAACCCTAAAAGGGGTGGAAAGGTGGCCTTTTTGTATATATTTTTAGTAGGAAATCCAAGGTTCTAGGCCCTATTTTTGGCCTAAAAGTCATGTGAAAAGTGGGCATTATATAATGACCTCGCGTATTATTATATAACGCGCGAAAAGCGAATTATTATGTTATATAATAATATAATTTTAACAACCCTAGGCGGGGAACCCTTCGCTATCAAGATCCTTACTAGAGGAGGAGAGATAGAAATGAAAGAAGCTAATATAATGAGTAGGCTTTGTTATGTGAGTTAGTTTATGCTTGTTCTGTACTCTATGCTGATATGTGAGAAGGAGAATATCATTAAATACGAGCACGCCTTTAGTCTCCCTAGTGGCTAGACTTGTATCGTGATGGAGCTTGCCGTTAATGACCTTCGTACGCAATTGAAAGCGAGGTAAAACAGTAGGCGCATATCCTATTTGTCCCTGTAATGTATCCGATCTATCGGCCAGCAAGCCTTATCTGGCCTCAATTACCTTCACGGCGAGGGTTTTATGCATCGGGACTTGAAACCCCCGAATATCTTGGTGATAAAATGGGATGCTACTCCTACTATCAAGCTCGGAGACTTTAGTCTTACAGGCATAGGCTCTAAGGCTAAGACTTTTTGTGGGACGGAAGGATACATTGCTCCCGAGGTTAGAAGGGTACACCTGAGAGCTGTGGAGCTTTAGAAGTAAAAGAAACAAGGATTGAAGGTAGTCCTAGACAATTAGGTCATGTATACCAACGCTATTGACATTTGGGCGTTGGGGAAGATTTTGAACGACCTCGTTAGTATGTACTGAGGCAAATAAGCCTAGATCCCGCAATGACTTAAAACTTCGTCCTAGCGCTCTAGCGCCCACGTTTCGCGAGCCTAGCGCCCACATCTTTTAACCCTATACCTCTATAACAGTTTAATAAAAATAGATATTAAATATTAGACTTTATATATCAATTTTCTAATTGTAAAAGTACTTAAATTAAGCCTTATATATTCTTTTTTTATTAAAATATTTTTGAGGTGGTAATATTAGACAAGTTCCCCTTAGGACTAAGTATATGACTAAGCGTATGACAAAGAATAATCATGTGACTGCGAACATGTAATATTAATTTCAAAATCTAACCTTGGGAGCTATATTGTGTGTAACCCACTTAAATTTTAATTATATACGAACTTAATTTTAGATGTTATTTCTAGGCCTAGCTTGTTATTTGAAGAATAAATAGCGAGGTGTGAAAATATATACTAGTAAGTATTTTGTAGTGTTGGTGCTTAGTCATATGCTTAGTCATATGCTTAGTCGTAAGGGGAACTTGTCCGATGTTACTACCTTAAAAATATTTTAATAAAAAAATAATATATAAGGCTTAAGTTAAGTACTTTTACGATTAGAAAATTAATATATAAAGTCTAATATTTAATATCTATTTTTATTAAACTGTTATAGAGGTATAGGGTTAAAAAATGTAGGCGCTAGGCTCGCGAAACGTGGGCGCTAGAGCGCTAGGACGAAATCTTAAGTCATTGCGAGATCTAGGCTTAATCGCTTTAGTAAGTATGGTTCTCTTAGTACTCGGTAGGAGGAATGTTAACAAAAAACTAGCGCGCCGTCTTATCGGTCGGATGATGTAGGACGATCCTGATTTACGACTAACAGCTGCCGAATGTTTGTAAGACCCTTGGATGGCCACAATTAATAATTCTAAAAGTGTACTGGTCTAAAAACAGGGTAGGTCGCCTACCCCGGGTACGTCGAGCTCTACGTTAAGCGCTAGACAACCTCCGAGCTAAGCTAGCGGCATTTGATCGATCGATCGATACGTAGCCAGCCAGACAGCCAGCGAGAGAGACACCCAGCCAGACAGCTATACATGTCACGAATCACGTGTTCACGTGATACTTGTCATAATAAGAGGCGCAACCCTCGACAGGCACATCCAGGTTTCTTATAGCAAATAGGGATCGCTTAGGGTAGCTAAGCGATCCAAGGATTTCCATCGGGTTGAAGTCACGTGATATGCACATCGACTACATCGACGGGCGATGTAGGATA